>CAEFZX010022704.1:0-93405 GCA_903066825.1 Alfaro cultratus | reverse complement strand
GTGTATAAGAGAGTTTGTGTGTGAAGATGACATTAATAGAAGTCACTCTATTATATAAAGCTTCAGAATTAGTAGTGGGTAATTGGCTTTAAGGGGTGCTATTTATGTGGTAATTTTAATTATGTGCACCACCACGAACATCACAACAAATCAAAACTAAATATTTTGATTCGTCATGACATTTTCTTTAGCAAACAGGTGTATTCAAACATTGCCAGCAAAATGCTTCCTACACCATTGCAAATAAAGCGAATCCTCTTGCCACTGGGGTCAAGCATTGAGGCTTGTAATGTTCTTATGCGCAGCTTGCACACAATCGCCCACTTGCCGAGAATCTGGGACCGGATGAGTCAGTCGAGCACAACAATTTTATTTCTACCTTTGTGGTTTTTTGCTTAGCTCAACTCTTAAATGTACATTTATATTTTCAATGATGGTTTAATTTCTACTGTAATCATCTTCTATATCAATTTAATTGTTACTAACCTGTTCTATATTACATATTTTTTCCACTTGAAAAGCACCAAAGCCTTCTAGTGCAAGCGGTTTATCATTTTACCCTTTATGGTGATGTGGTTTTTCTAATTAAAAGTTGAGTTGCCTTTCTAAGTGAAAGAAAAGTTGTTTCCAAGACAATAAAGACAGTCTTTATGGTTTTTATTGTTGAGGCTTCAATGACAGACCCTGTATTTTTTCCCCTTAGTGTGTCTTGATACAAAATAAAAAAAATAAATTGCATCTTTTCAGCCTTTCTAAACATTTCAGTTTGCAAGAGTACATTATTCACTGTCTGTCAAGGAAAGGTCACCACTCCAAGCCTCCAACTGGATTGCTGCAGGGAGACGGCAAGGTAGCTGGGTTGACAATGACGGTAGTAGGACTTTGTCCTTTGGGCTGCAAGTTCGAATCTCAAAACCTAGTCTCAGTCTTTGTGTCCTTATAATATGTATGTGTAAGGGTGATTAACTAAATGTAGTGTAAAGTGCTTTAGAGTCCTCTGGACTAGATAAAGTGCTATACAAGGACATGCCCTTTACCATGATGATTATCTTTCATCTGTCAGATTATTGAACTCCAACAGCATTTTTTCAAACAATCACATAAAAAGAGATTGTGCAGAAGATGATTGCCTTCTTGTTTAAGAAGGGTCAAATATTTCAAATGCATCAAGAAAGTACAATTTTTGACAGGAACTGCCTAATGCAGTATCAAGAAAATGGAAGGAAAATTAGGAATAATTGTCTTCGGACAAGAATTTTAGTTGGAAAAAAATCCTGAATGATTGTGATGTCATGATTCGGGTGAAACACAGAGTGAAATCACATCCCTGCTTACTCATGTAAATCAATTGCAAACTACACTTTAAAGGGCATGTATTATGCAAAGTAAAGTTAGTATTTTGTATGTTTTCTAACTTCCATTTGGGTTGCTACTGCTTCTAAATCAGCCCATGTGTTTAAAAAACATCCAGCTGGCTATTGCCAATAAGTTAATGTTTTTTGGTGTCTGGAAAATGACCCAGATAAAAAATGTGACATCACAAATCAGCAGGCACTGCCCATCACGAAGCAACAATGGCAAAGCCCAACTTAGCAACCCAATTGGAGCTCTAGGACATTTGGTCAGCTGGTTTTATTGCTGTAAGCACTGTATAATGGCTTCTGGAAAAGACAAATGTTTTGTTGTTGATTTACCATCCAGAAACCACTTGCTACATTCTTGTTGGAGGGTCAACTTCTGCTTTTCAAATATATGCAGTTATGTAATTGCACATATGTTTGCAGGTATTTCACATGTGAGTGTAAATATTGAGTTGAAGGTGTGTGGCCAACAGCAACTTACTTGGATTTAAAGTGAAACTTCTGATAGCAAAGCAGCTCCCTTCCATACTTTGAAAAATTCCACAATTCTTTTTTTTCTGATGGAGCCAAGAGACATGGCTGAGCAGAGGGGTTGAGTGGGTGTTAGAACAAGATGAAGGAACTTCAGCTCATCAATGTTGTTGTTATATTATTAAATTTTTCATACTCCTCTAGTGACTTTTTCAAAACAACTAGTTTTCTGGGTTGTTGGAGACTTTTATGGGAACAACGGTCTGCAGCTTGGATGCAGTATGTCTGCCATTAGTTTCTCCTGCTTCCTCGGCACTGCAGTCAGTCTCACACAATCATCCATTCAACACCATACCTTTGCGAATAGTCAGAGCAAAGGAGACCCATTCCATTCTGTGTCCACACTACAAATAAATCACGCATTTGTAAAGTTGAGAAACACTATAGATCAATGCTTGTCAGTCGCCATGACAATGCTTGCTACTCTCATTCCTGACTCGCGACCGAGTGGATGGAGGGAGAGAGCGCTGCGCTTTTTTAATTGACAAATTTGTACCTAGATATACCTCTACAACCAATAGGAAAATTAATCATTTGACCGAGATGATTCTAGGTAAAATTATGCCCAACTCAAATGTCAATATTCGCGCTGAAACATAAGGGTAGAACTTTTAAAAGCTAATTTAGACAGTTCAAAACCAAAAAGATTGATTTTGGGGTGAGTTTCACTTTTAGGTAACAAGAGGTTTCAAAACAGCTCATGCTGAAAGGAGCTCAAAATATTCAGAACTGAGTAGACAAAAAATCTCATTATCTAAGAATAATTTTGCACAAAAAATGGAATGAACATGTTCTGTATATAGCCCATACACCTATCATAACCTGTTCAAGGAACCACAATAGGTAACCTTTAAGGCACATTGCCTAAGAAAAAGAAAGTGAGCTGAACTAAAACAAATCATAACACTCCCACTGCAAGATTTTAACTGGCACTACTTATTTCATCACTTCAGCCACAACTGTTCTTACTCTGAAACTTGCATAACAGCTGAACAGAATAAATCTGGATTTATCATACCACATTAGTTTATGTGATTGCTCAGGGGTTCAGATTTAATGTGGCCTCTCAAACTGAAGTCAGAGATTAGCCTTCTCAATCAGACCTTTTTACACCAACAGCAATTTTTGTCTCCCTTTACAGAGTTCATGTGCAGCGTTGCAACATTCACTCTACTTTGAATTTAAGCACATGGTACTTTCATTAACCTCTGATCAAAATCATTCTAAATTTTCTTCTAACTGCAATTGTTCCTACGAGTTAGGGTTCATCGCAGCTTTTTCATGTTATTTTGTTCTGTTGAGGTGTCTACATTTTAGAAGGCTCAGAAATCTAACATTTCCTCTTCTTCATGTTGCTACGAGATCTTTACCAGGGATAAGGAACAACTCACCTCATTGGGTCTCAAGAATTTGATATCTAAATTATTTCAATCTTTGCGCTTTAATTAACTAATTTGAAAAGTTCAATCTATCCTGCCGAATATGTGCACAAAAAAAAAAGCACAGTATGACTGGAGTTCTAACTTCTGCTTTTTCAGTCCCCAGAACCGGTATGCGCATAGTGCTTGATGTTGCACACTGATAGGGGAATTCACAAAAATATACAATTTGCCTAATTCTCTGTGGATATTTTGGAATGCTATCTATTTTTTTTCTGCACCATATTCATGATGCACATCGCATCACATGCATAAACTTTTACTACTTACATTTAAATCTCAGTCCTCTGTGCTGTTAACTTCTTTTTCACTGCATTTGTTGAAATTGTACTTTTTATATTTCTGTTTCTTGCTGATCAGTATGAAATTACTGGCTTTGAATAGATATATCCAATTTTCAATTTTCATTTCAGTCCTATCTTATAGCCAATTGTCACAGTTACATTTGACAATTCTGCAAAATTAATGCTGTTTTCTAAGACGCCGGTCACCCACTAGTCCATGATGTTGCTACAGGTAAGTAAGTGAAAAGTCTAAGATTATCTAGTAGTGGTGTATTGTACCTGCATAGAGTGTGTAGCTTCAGGTTATTATATTATGGAGCTCCCTTCACCTGATTAAGGTTTTATCTCCAGCCACAGCTGTTCCAGAGATTATACGCTACTTTGACATTATTTGAGCCATTGGAGCTGTGTCTCCCTGCTGCCAGGAATAAAAATACATAAATAAAACAGTCTGTAAATCTGCCTATGATAGTGACATACGCACTCGCATATTTTTGCTATGTAAGTGTAAATGCACACATCCATGCATTTTTGTATAGCAAAAACTATGCAGCACAACATCTAATCATTCACAGTTTGCTATCTGTTTCTTTGTTCTTAGGCTTTGTTTGTTGCCAGCTCTGTGAATAGTGGGCCTCTTAATCCCTGATCCCAGTGGTCACTCCGGATTTCCTGTCTCTAAATCTAAAAGGCTTTAACTCACCAAAGCCTGCAGTAATTATTTTAAAGGTTTATCTGGCTTCATTGGTGATGACATCTTCAGTTAAATTAAACCTTGTTTTTTCAAGGATGAAAAACAAAGTTTGAAAGAAAGTGCTTACAATAATATTAGCATTACAACAATGCAATGCTGATATTATTGTCTGCCTAAAATGGTTGGACCAAGGTGTTCTTGTTAGAGGCCCCTAAAGTCATAGAAACAACAAAATGTACTTGAAAAAACATGAAATACAATGTACAAAAAGTACACTACAACATGAGGCTTTTCCAGCATAATCATTACTGTAATAATAAATGTGTTAAGTTTCAGCATCATTATTCACCGTAATGTTTTTTTAATTCAACATTTACATCAATTTAGCTGCAAAATTTTCAACATAACTTTGGAGGTACGTGGGTGAATTACAACATTTTTTATCACTTTTATCCTGGAGACCAGGATAAAAGTTTCATTTTTCTTTCAATGAAAAAAAAACTGTGGAATAAAATTACATTTATGCTTTTGCTGATGATCCATAGCTATACATAAAGACTTCACAACTAAAAAAGACCTATAAGCCAACTTCAATCTTAAATCAAAGTATGCAAAAATATTTAATAAATTTTTTCCCATCATAACATTTCTCTCTATGGATGATCAAGAAGACAATGTGTAACATAGATTAACTTAAATAAATGGCAATATACCATGGACACACGTTCACAATTTTGACATGCCAACAGGAAAATCAGGAAGGCCACAACCTTCCAACACAATACCACTCAATTCTCACCTCCCTTTGGTGATCCGTCTGAGATTTCTCCTATTCAGCTTGATCTCTTCTTGGGAGGTTAATAAAAAGCTTATTTTTGAAAGTAGAAATATTCAGCCCTGTTGTACTGATGTGCTTTTCCGCTATAACTTGCAGGGGACAGGAGTTGCCTACTGACCTCCTTTCCAAAGCCCCAGACCGCAGAGGAAGTGTGCTTTACCGCTCTTCAAGGGGCAGTATTACATATCACTTTATAGTACAATCAAGTAATTATGTCATCCTGTGTGAAAGAGGATGAGATAAAAGAAATTTCACTTTGCAATTTATTGGCTTGGAATTTGTCACTGCTACAGTATAACATAATCCTTTTCTGTATCCCTGTGTTAGAATAATAAGTTTTTTTCCCCCTTATACCATTTCTATTAAAAATTTATCAGACAACAAAACTTGTCATCACAAAAGATGCGGAAATGTACCAATTTTGAGCTGAGTCCGAGATATGCAGGGTTACACAGTGACTTGCCCTCCTGTTATTTTGCACCATACTGAAGAACATGAATTTGCTATCAGACAAGTACAACCTCTTTCAAGTACAAATGTATCCTGGGTTTCTGAGCCTTTCCCCAAGATGGGATATCTTCATGGTTTTAAAGCGGTAGAAGTATCAAAGAAACCAATTCTCACCATCCTCCCTTGGTTTCCCTTGGTAGGGTTAAGCCTTCTGAAGTAGGTATATCAGATGCTTGCCTATCTGGGTCTGTTATGCTAATTTAAGAAGAAGGCACCACATGTTCCGTCTCACCGGTGGCGGGTTTGAAAGATGGGTAAGGCATAATCATGTGTCACATCTTGTGACTTTCAACCATGCTTTTTTTTAATTATTATTATTTCTTAACGCTTCAATTCAGGTTAAAGACTAGGTGGTTAAACATGTAAGAACTAAAATGTAAGAATAAAAACTTAGAAAAGTATTTTTTGTCCAACATTACTGTCCTACTGAGTCATTTAAGGTTTATTTTCTTTCATAATTACTTCACCATCACTAGTCTCACATGATGTGATGCCACTGCTACTCTGACCTCTAGGTGGTAGCAGAGGTCTACCAAGATACCCCTCAGTCGTTTCTGTTTTGAAGCTCTAGTTCCACTTTGTTGATGTCACTGTAGAAAAAAGACTTCATGACCACAGAGAGCAGCAACAATAGTGAACAGACAAAGGGATGAAAGGAATGAAATAAAGGTACAGCGGCCTTTGATTCAGGCAGATGCAGCATCTTTCCTTCACTCTTTACCTTATCCTTCTTGACTCCATCTCCAGTCTTTTTTCATTGTTCCCACCTTGTGACCATTCTGTATTCTACAGAGTCATCCCATTTAAATGCCCTTGTTGAAGAGGAATTTGTTGGAAAGAAGCAGCTGCACTTTCTTTTTTAGGGACTGGGGGTGGCCTTTGGGGATACTCCATGTTGTGATGTACCGGGCGTTCTGAAGGTGTGGTCTTTCTATTCGAATCAGTTTTTAAATATAGTCTTGGTTGGCTTCCTGCTGGGTGGAAACTATTAAACAAATTACTTTTTAGCCTAAAGCTGACTTTGAGAAAAAACAAAACAAAAAAGAAAACATGTTGGGTCTACAGCGTACACCATTAGCAAAGAGAGGAGTCACTTTGTGTAATCTGTCATCTTTTCTCTCTAAGCTCTGCTTGTTTCTGGGTTACTATTTGCATCAGTTGTTAGAATGTGTGTTTCTTGATTTTTATATCCATGAATGACTTTTTTTGTCCAATGACATTTTAATTGTCTTTTTAAGGCTCATGTACAATTTTCATTTCAATAATGTCTGATATTTAAATGCCAGGATGTTCCTTTTTAATTCATGTTTTAATATTTGAACAAGACATCCAAAATAAGACTTATGTGGGTAAATTATTTGCAGGCTTATGTATTCGCCACAGAGTTCCTATGTAAAGCACAACTTTGCCTATTAAAATCCAAAAAGTAACCGAGCCCCTTGTCAAATCTGACACATGAAAAAATATTTGTTTTTAATCTCAGAATGATGAATTACGCACAAAATAAAAGAATCCTCCCACTTCCCCACAAAATATGGAGGGAGGAATCCCTGACTTTTGTTAAGAGGAGCAGGAAACATAATATGAACAGTGTTCCTCTCATACATAACGCTTCTCTGCTTGTCAAGCTGAATTTAGGACTTGTTTCATCTTGAAAATATCACTGAATCCAAGTAATCAGCATACTGACAAAAAAAAGACAACTTAATTTATTTATATAAGAGCAGCATGTATCATTTTTCCCTTCAAGAAGTTTTGTATTAGAGCAAAGCAGCATCAGCAGAAATGAGATTCTGAAGGTTTAATTGGTGATGAATGATATCATTTATGATTGGTTGGTAGAAAACACCCTTTTTCCCATCTTAATTTATACACTGCAATATGTAGAGGTATCATTAGTCATTCTCAGACAATAACCCATTTAATATATAGTCTGGTAAAAGTTTTCCAGAGCTATAGTAAGTATATCTTGGCAATAATATTACTAAGTTCAGTGATTGGAGGCATAGTTAAGCTCAAATCCATTTATTATAGTCCCCCTCTGAGAAGCAAATTAGCTTTGATTACATTTCAGTCTCAAACTCTCCTGGTGAATAACTTCAAATTAGAAAAAAACGACAAAACAGCATAAGAAATTGCCTAATGAGTTACCTTTTGAAGTATTCAGAGCTTACACAGTCAAGCAGCAATAGCTCCTTTGCATAGCGTCAGTCGAATTGTTATCTCATTTATCGTGCAATATATGCAAGACCAGGTGATATTTCACGGTTTGTGAGCTCCAAAGCTTTCCCCATTATGCTCCAGGTTCAAAAGGTTCAGGGTGGCACACTGCAGTGCAAATTGTAGGCAAGTACATGACAGAAGTGAGTGGAATCAATTACTGCAAGTATGACATACATCAAACGAATGCTGGGGAGGGTGAGGGAGAGATACCTTGATAAAAAAAAAAGAAAAAAAAAAAAAAGCATATGTCAGATAACAAATCACATTCTTTGAAAACAAGCTGCAGGACATTTTCCTAACTTATTTTTCTCTCGTTTTTAAAGCTAATCTTTCCAAGTAGAGATATAGTAGTCAAAAGGTAAAGGGAAATGAAGGCAAGTTAATTAAGCATCACATGCAGCAGTGGGAAACAGCGTTAGAAAAACACTTGTAGAAAATCTTGTATTGTGGACTTACAACATGGCAGTGAGGGAATTATACCGAGCTACTGGTGTGAGACAATACTGGTAGCTAATTTAAATCCAGTCCATCTGAATAATTATATTGCCCATTTGCATTCATAACTAGTTATGCAAAGTAGAACAGTGTGGTTTCTGAAAATTTCCTCATAACTTAGGCGAATACTGTGGAGATGCAAGTACCTTAGATGCGTGATAATGAACTGAATTGAATGTAACTTTAGTTATGGATTAAGAAAAGCTAATTTGTTTAAGGAAAATAATTCTTAAGAAACCGAAAAGAAAATTTTTTTGAAGAAATCACAGAGATGTCACACTGACTTCAGAGAATCATTATTTTAAGATAATTGAGTGGGTTGTAATGTCAAAGTGTTCCTTTTTTTGCAGCCAATCTAAAAAAGCCTTAGAAACTAATCAAAATAGGAATGAATGGTATACATCCTCTGGCCTGTTTGCTGCCTCTCTCTGGCTGTGAGTTTTTAAAGCTGCAGTTTAAGATTGTAATATTTTCCTTCACCTTTTGCAGGTGGAACACACAATGCTGCATCCTCAGTGTTCCAGCTGTGTCCTTGTCAGTGTTCTGGTCTCATGCAATTTATTTGCTCAGAGGTTCTCATTACCAGTGACTGAATAAAATATGACTTAGAAAAGAGAAAAAAAAATTACAAACATTTTAAACAGATTCTATCAATCAATAACATATAGGACTAGATGTGCTATTAAGGATGTAAAGATTGCTAACACAAATGGCACTGATGCAGTAATGTAACAATTTTAAATGTGAAATCTTAAAAAAATATTTTGTATCCTTTTGAAACAATGTCTATGCACTAATATTTTTTTTCTTTAGATTTTTCTGATAAATTCTTGCCCATTTTATTTCCATAATCATCTTACTAGTGAAGGTAGTTTTTGTTAGCCCGACCATTGACTTCCTTCCTTCAGTGCCCTGTCTGGGATTCTGGTATAATTTCAATTGAACAGAAGCAGAAATTGTATACAGCCTATACTTGTATCACACTTTATTAAGTCCAGAGGACTCCAAAGGTGTTCACACTACATTCAGTCATTCACCATTCATGCACACATTCACAGGCTGGCAAGCTACTGGATTGTCACTACAGCTGCCAATGGCACTTATGTTTTATTTTTATCTCTGGTTCAAGGTTATGGACTTCATTTTTAATCTGTCTGCAACATCAAACGTGTCTGCACTACCTTTCATTAAAAATAAATGCATTAAATAATTGATTTCTAGGCAAACATTATTTCGAACTTCCACAGAAATAAACCCAATATTTATATGAGAAAAACAAATTCAGTGCTCAGGACTGGACTCAGGTTGAGACCAGCAACCATGCAGTCACCTCTTAATCCAGCATCCACTAGATTCTACTTAAAGTTTTTATTTTTATTCCCCCATTATATCTCAGATACTGAAAATAATTACACTGTACCTACTTGTTTTGCTTTTGTAGTGTTTTACCCTTTTCCTATCCTCTAACTCAAGTAGGAAATATTATTTTCACAGTACCAGTGAAAAGAACCTTGGGGAAGATATACATTTAGCTCTATAACAACCTGTTGCTAAGGTAAAAGCTATACCTCTAATGGTTATCGTTTCCTTAGTACTGGTGAAACAGGCCACTTTGCTGTTAGAGAAATGCACTCCATTTTGTTTTAACCATAATACCACAACAGGACAAAAGAGCTTCCTGAACAATAATTTCAGGCTGGAGGTTATTTGGAGACCATTTTGCTGACTGGCAAATGTCATCTCGCGTTTTAAGTCCAAATGAGGCTCTCTCAGCATATGAGACATCAAAAGTGGAAAAAGAAATATTGTTCACTCGGTGTTTTTTGACAAAAGGACCGAATCTGATGCAGACTTGGACTACAGGTGAAAAAAATATATATGTAAGGAACCTACAAAGGATTGTAGCTACTATGAGAAATACTTTTTCTATGTCACATCACAGCAAAAGCCATAAAGTTTGACGTCAACACATAAAGAGAGAGAGAAAATAATTTTTTTATCTTCATTATTTGTTGTCATTCTTCATTATTATATGGTACAGTCAAAATGTAATTCAATGTGCAATACAATTTTTTAAATGGTATCTAGGGAAACCCAGTTGATTGGGTTGCGTCACCCAGTTGTTGACATGGTGACAGTGGAAATGAACCACTCACTAAAACATAAAGAACCTTAAGCGGAACAGGGCTCAGTATGAATGAGCTAATGGTTGAGAGGAAGCAACCACAAGAAAAAACACAAAAACAACAAAAATCAGACTCAATTAACCAAGAAGGGATTTTATTGGAAAGGAAAACGTAGAGTATTTAGTTATTGGCACATAAACAGTAATCTGAGAAATAAACTCGATTTAAGCTTTGTGCAATTTCCTTAAACCCTATTTGTTCTGCTTAAATTTGTTGTAATATAAATGCATAATGTTAATGTAGTTTGTCAATTCAGCGAAGTCTTTTATTTTGAAAGTCAGTTTGGGCCTCAAACCGTCTTGTTTATTTCTTAGTTAGACAGTGGGGAAGTTCATCCACTGCCATCTGCTTTCTGATTGAACCATGAACAACACCATTTATAAGTTTGTATTAATATTTAAGGGGACAATTTCAATAATGTCTTATTAGTGGGAAATGTTTACAATAAATGTGAGCTTAGAGGAGTGAAATGTGAAACTCTTTGGGATTTTCTGGACTTGATAAATTGCTATACAACTAAGGGTCACTTTCCAGTTCTAATACTGGTAAGTGGTGCCATTGGGTCCATGTTGATTTACTGGGAAGAAGATGTGAAATTTAAATCTTATGTTTGTTTAGTATTTGCTAATGATGCTAAACTAATTACAGCTTTTTATTCTGTCCTACATTTTTACTCCATGTTAAGGGGAGATGCAGGGCATGTAAATATATTGACTTTTTTTTTTTGTTTGTTTTTAGCATTATATCATATTATAATGTAATCTAAATCATACTTGGAGTTTTGCTTTTGATTCATGCATATTTTTGAGAAGCCATTCAGGAGTGTGTGAACGCTTGCTCCCAGAAAACGCCACCTTTTTCCACAAAGCTCCTTCTTGGAGCTGATCACCACTCCACAGAGCACCCCATCCCCACACAGCTTAGGGGCAGCAGTAAAGTATTAGTAAACACTTGGTAGAACTGCAGGTCTGCTTTGCTTATCAAACAAATTACTTCTCAGTTCAAAGTTTGCTAATAGCATAAAGAGAAACATTGTTGAAATGACATGCTGAAAGCGGAAAATTGCCAAAAGTTGGAGCTTTTTAAAAGTATCACCTAAAATTTACTTTTTAAAACGTTGCATTGTTATAATGTTATTTCAGTATTTTAAAATTCATAATACTACCCATTTAAGGAGACAGAGGCCCACTTTTAAGGTATCAAATTACAAAGTCAAATTCATATTTGACATACACAATGTTTTTATAACAACTGAGGACACAATAGTTATGCTTTTGAGCTTTAAAATTGGACTATGTGGCTGGAAAATACATTATACTATCCCTTTCAAAAAGTCAAAGAGCATTTTATCTATCTGGGAACCACAGTCACAAAAAACAAGAAGTAAATGATTTTGTCATTTTTAGGTGATGAGCAGAACTTAGAATCATTATCTGAATGGATTATGTCAAAATAAATACTATTGAAAACTTTACTGATAAGCTTATTACAGTGAGTCACTGGACTGTGAAATAGTGCAAAGGTCCAAAGCCTTTTGAATATTTTTGATTGCCTCCTGATTATTTCATATTACTGTAAAACCTGTAACAACGTAGATACTAGCTGCACCTGAGAGCTAGCAAGGCTCATTAAAACACTAATGACTAAATTAGTTATACACAGTAAAAGAAAATTTCATGCAGTGTATAATATTGCTCAAGTCCTAGAAAGAAAGAGTGTACAGGATTTGAGATACTTCTTAATGCAGATAATTTGTGAGACAGGTTTTTCTCTCAGGCCAGTTGGAAGGTTTTGACTTGTGTGTGATGTAACATCACAAGTTATGATGTAAGTAATTCTGTTGGAGAGCACTGTACATAATGTCCCTTGGTCCTTTCATCAGTAGCAAAAAAAAAAAAAAAAATGAATTATTTAAAAACATTCAGCATTTTTTTATAATAATTATTAAACTACATAATATATCCTGGCATGTTGTTTGGTCATGACTTTAAAACCAGATGTGGAATTTTTTTTTAAGCTAGCCCAAAATTTTTTAAATACTGTCATTGCTTTTTAACCATGACAGAAAAATTCTCCTTCTATGCAAGGTAGGAAATTTTATGTCACGAGGAAGGATGAGTGATTAAAAGTGATTAAAGAGGCAGACATTTTTCAGAAGGATATTTCTTGAGAACAAAATAAAAGTTTAAATAAACTATGTTTGCTGAAGAAACCAAAAGATCAACAGAAAATCCTCCCATGACCTTTAAAACCTAATAAGGTTGGAATACAAAATTTTGGTCGAGTTTTTTTTGTTTGTTTTTTTCTTGGTTAGAGCAAGTGACAAAATGGAGCTGGGAGGTATTAAGAAAAAGCTAAACATTGGAGAAATTACACTACTTGCTTAAATTGTGGTTGAAAGACAAAAGTTGCAAAATATTAATTAAAATAATATGCACAGACGCCTAAAATACAAACAATCTGAACCACCCAGCTGTATAGAAAGCTACCAGTGCCACAATTCAATTAATTAAAAAAGCACAAATTGATATTTATGGATATGAAAATTGTAATTTACCTGAAAATGTATGCATCAAATAAATTAATCAATCTTTATTTTCAATAAATAGATAAATGCAGAATTCATTATATGACTTTTTTCATATTGTGCAAATCAAAATCACTCAGCAAGGCAAACACTATTGAAAATGTTATTGGTCTGCTGCTGATTTACTATGCAGGGTAGCCTTCAGCTGCTGAGGTTTATTAAGTGAATGACCACAGTAGCAGCTTAAATTATTTTCTGATGGATTTTCTGATGATGTGTTGACCCAAACCATGCCAGCAAAATGTTACCCACATCAGAACAGAGCCAACTTTCAGAAGGCTGTAAAATGTCAGTTTTTCCTTTTATATGTGGTCCATGTAAGTGTTGGTGACACGAGGAGTTAAAGAAAATTAAAGTAGAGAATTATCTTGAAACAAATCTTAGGAGTGCATACAGAATTAGCCATGCAAAATCAAAATTGCTTCACAAAGGCAGCTTAGTTAAAATACCATTATTACATTTTTCTATTAAGCCTTTTTTTCTCTTTTTCTTGTTTACTGAGAAGTAATGTACTTATTCACAGACTGGTAGATTATGTATCTAGAAGTCAGAATGTGTTTATTGAGGACAGGTCTCTGGCTCTAACCTTTGGCGTTAAGTTCAATTTTAATTGAGTATGTGATGGCTGTTATGTTGATTAAGATTAGGTAATGCATTAATCTTACCATTTAGCATTAAATCTAACACACGGAGGGAGAGGGGTGTCAGGGTAGGGGGCGGATTGGTAATCCTGTCAGTGTCGGAATTTGGACCTGGGGCCGTTATCATTTACACGTTTGGTGAATGACTATAAAAAAGATATAGCAACTATGTTTATGATGCTGTGAAAAATATTTCCAACCTGTTTTGATGCCTTTTGAAAATTCACATTAATTTAATGTCCGATAGTGTTTAGGAATTTATTAGAAAAGTGTTCCTTTTTTTCTCCCATGTCACTGATAAGTTGATTTTTCAGTTGTCTGCCTATGCTCCTCTACATGTCTTGAATGTAGGTGGATACATTGCCAAGATTAGAGTGTTATAAATATTGATGTCTATATGAAGCACATCTCTCTACCTATATTTTATTTACAGAATAAAATGTGTTCCTCTCTGCACTGTGAATATTTTGTCGTATATATGTCCAGGATGTTGAAAACAGTGGGCTAGGTTCCAAATTACCCACCGGGCATGGAGCGACAAAACAAGCTGTGCTCTAGAGAGAGCTTGTAATAGATTACAGTGATTCCCTTTGGACATGCTGTTGAGCAGGTGGTGCCTTAGCTGGTGCAACACACGGCAATGAATTTACCATTTCCTGCCCCACCATCTGACCATAAATCATACAGTCCGAAAACACATTTTTAAATAAGCAGAGAGAGGCAATTAGGTAAATTTAAATTAGTGTTGAAAAAAGACAACAACTATCTTTAAAGGTTATTTTTATCATCAACTCAAGCTAGGGACAGGCAGACAGAAAAATATGCATATACTTATGAAAACAAACAAAAACCACAATTATTTTAAATGGATACTTTTCTTTACCTCGTTTTGAATGATGTTATGTGCAATGTAATGGAACAGGACTGATGGACTTCAGTATTTATCAGTAAAGGAACAACATAAACTGCACAAGATCAGAAATTACTGATGTGTGTATGATGCACATGTGATTCCATGAAGTAAAACAAAAGGAAAACATGGCTGTCAAACTATGCACAATATTAATACTTATATAAAACATTTGTCACACAACCTAGAATGTGTTTCTTTTCAAGTTGCACTCAGTGAATTAACTTCTTTACTTTTGATTTGCATAAGATATCAATTACCTTCATCTGCAGTCCAATGACAGTAGAAGGATGAAATAGAGTAGCAGATGATGTTTTGGTACTTTACATCAGGACAACATTTAAAAAGTTGCCAAGTGCATCCAGGCTTAAATGTGCGTTCCTGATGAAATCCTTCAGTTCTGGCCTGCTAAAAGTGCCTACAGCAAGAACCACCTGTCCCTGACTGGGTATATTCTCCTTCCAGTAAACCCACAAACTGACAGGTGGTTAATCAGTTCGTAGTGATATTCTCCTCAGATTTCAAGGCTGTGATCCTGTGAAGACTACCTGTAACAGCTTCATACACAATCCTTTTTCATCTTCGATGACCAAATAGGGTGGAAAAACATGTTTCCTATTTAAGGAAATTGAGTACTGCTTTGAGAATATCAACCTATATTTTATTTGTGCCTTTTTTATTTCTATTGTAAAGATAAGCTTTCTGCTTTCTCTGAACTTTAGCATCTTACTTAGTAAGATATATACTGAGTATGTATACTGGAAGCAGCCATCATTAGATGTATATACTGTAATCATAAAAGGTTGAACAAGGCCTGCAAGACTAACTTGATACCCTGTGAAGTTTAAATTATTTATTTTGTTCAAATTTATGGAAGACCAATCCTGCCATAATTAAGAATAAATTCAGAAATAAATAGCTCAGAAAATGAATTTCTTAACCAATAAATGATATAACAAATTAACAAATGTGTCATTAAAGGCAAAAATAAAAAAAAAATTAAATTTGAATCTTTAGCAATTATATTTATCTGAGAACCATTATTCTCATTTCATTTTTAAATATCTCTCTATTTTTTCGTTAATTTTTGAGATCTGAATTTATTATTTTATTCTTATGTTTTCTCACCTAATATATCCTCGTCTTATTTTTCTCCCTGAGCCCATTTATTCCCATCCTTTTTTTTTTACAAAATGGAAATAAATGTGCTCAAGAAAATTTGTTGGGGAACAGTAAAAAGTATTTTGCTATTTTAAGATTGCAATATGACACATTAAATTTTTTTTTTACTTTGATTCAGTACATTGTGCAGCGCTGCTTCCGTACTTACTAAATATGCCATTACCAACAGTAATATCAGACCTGATTACACAGCACATAGCTGTTCTATTCTGCCAGTTTAGAAAAAGCATTACTGAAAGAAACACATTTAAAAGAGTAAAAAAATCTGTGCCTTCATTGTGGATTTTTCTCTGTCTAGAGACATCACTGCACAAACAGTGATGTCTCAGTCCAGGGATGTACTTTGCTGTCTTGGATGGTATCCACCATAATTAGTTCCTCAACAGAGCTGGCGCATCCTGGGGCTTAATGGGGAACAATCAATGCCAACACAAACAGTGTGTATTTCTTTGCGTTTCTCCACAACTCTCCCTAAGATCAAGTTATCGAATCAGCTGAAACTTTGTACTTAGTCTTAATTTAGCTTTAAATAAACTCATATTTAATTGCAGACAGGTTTCTTTTAGTTCAACTACACGCCATAGAGTACTAGCGTATTTCATGCAATGCATAAACGGTTGCTCACGCACGCAAACACTCGATGCCAGAACTGAAGATGAAATATGCAAAAGCTATTGCTTTTTCTGTCTCTCAACCTGTTGTCAGGGGTTAGACATATAAGTGTGTTTGTGGCAGTGCAGAACTACACAGAAATATTCCACCTACACATACTTTAAAAATCTCATTTATTTTCTACGGCCATCTGCAAGTACTCCACTATAAACCTTGTGAACTGAATGAATCATTATGTGTTTGCAGACATGTAACTTTTCCTCTGAAAAGGAAAAGTCTTGCAAATTGAAAATGTTTTTTGTTTCAAGCACTTTGTCACAATTGCCTGCACAATAATGCTGATTGGTAATGTATATGGAAGAAAGATAAAATCCAGGGAATAGTAAAAGTGTAAGCAAAAAGTCTTTTTTTTTTTGTTTGCGTTGAAAACTTTAATAAAACAGGGTTTTATGTAATGCTTTTATAAGGCACTGGCCTTGGTAGAAAAAAGATAAAAGTAGTTGATGACCATACAGAAATCTCACTGAATGCTTATTTGTATGATTCAATAAAATGAATCCAACATTGATCTCACAGGCAAATAATTTACAAAGACACACAATTTTTCCATAACTATCACCTTCGGTGGTGGTTTCTGATATAAGCGACATGGGCAACCATCCAGGGCGGCATCTTGTGGAGGGTGGCAAGAGTATGAGTAATTAAGGCACAAACAGTAAAGGTTTATAATCGTAACCCACAACAAAGGGAGGTTAGAGGGAACTAAAGTATTATGAATATTATTTATTTCTGTTGTTAGACTTGAGATTTGACTAATTTGTGAACATCTCTGATTCAGCATTTATCCCATGTCACCCCATTGAAATTTGTGAATGAGAACCTCACTCTTGTAGTCAGATTTACCACTTTCTAATTCTATACATCAGCATAATAAAGACAACAGAAATAGCAAGTACCATTTTATTCTGTCCAGAAAGTGTTACATACTGCAGCTTTAAGTAACCCAAACCTACATACACACATCCAGTCAGACAAACTGTGTCATACATTTGTACTGCAACTTCTCTACATTTGGAAGGGCAACATGTAGTGTTAATGACTGAGATGGCTTTGAGAGTCATCAGGGGCCCACTAATCTCCTTGAAGGCCATGATAGAAGGTGATTTGCATGAAAAATACCTGCGTTTTGTCAGAGATCTTATGTGCTGTTTGATCTCCTCCCATCTGGTGGAAGCTATTTCTCCATTAAATCAAGACCAGCCATGTGCGTCAACTTCATTCTTCAGGTAATGGGCTAGCCAAAAATATTTGGCCATTTCTTTTGTTGGTTTTTCCTATTTTTCTTTATTTGACCAAGAGAGATGCAGTTTTGTCTCATTATACTATATACTATACTGTATACTCGTATATGTGATTGTTCCGGGCGCCAACAACATGTGGTTTACTAAAACCTACATCTGATTAGTGACATTGAAGATAAACCACCAAAATATTACCTCAACTGACAGTTGTAATTGACTATGGCCACCATGTGAACGCTTCATGTTTATGAAAAAGTCATCACAACATGGGTATTTATGGCATTAGACAATGCTAAAAGCATTCAATGTTGTGCTCTCATTTATGGGATTTTTTTAAAAACGTATGTCTTCAGTACATTGTATATTACATGGAATACATTTCTGCATAAAATTGGAACTATGATTGCAGTTTATTGTCAAGTATAGTAATCTTGCAATGCAAAGTTCAGATTTTTGGAAACAAATCACATATTCCATTGTTTGTGCAAAATTATTTATTTAAATGTGGCATTTTCAAGGCACAATTTACTATTTTATAACACAATCAAGTTACAAAGTTACCTTCAGTTATTAAAATGTGTATGACATAACTTAAAGTCTGACTCATATAGCAATAACAGTTTTTTAAAAAGATATTTAGTGTGTCCTTGTGGGTAGTTGGAACATTTAATTGAGATTGAAAGTGTTGATTTTAGAGTAGTAGCTGTTTTCTTAGTCTATGTCATGTAAATCTGCTTCACTTTAGAAATTGACTGGTGTTTCCAGTCAGTATCTACAGTGACTAGAAACACTGTGGGTGTCAAGTTCTCAGATCATCCTGAGAACCTGACAAGGTGTTTGCCATTTTAGTTTCAGTATTTTATTTTATTTCACATGGAAGTTCAAGGCATTGTTGTGAAGACATTCTAGAATCTTCAGCACAGTTTTAGGCAAATACTTATACACATAAGTGGAAACATTTTAAACTGTGTAGATCTGACGTTTGACATGTTCACAACATTGTAGTCTGAAAGCTTAGAAATCTGAGCATTCACTGGAGTTTGACACTGGAGAAAATCCAGATACCTATTAAATAGAGTAAAAGTAATTATTCCAAGCTATGATTTTTATTTAGCTGAACTTTATAAAATCAGTTTCTAAGATACAATTTTCTCACTCTGAAGGGAAGTTTTGAGCTGAATGCTTATCTGTTATGAAAGTTAAAAGATGACAGGAAGGCTGACAGCTTTAATTATAGGTTTCTTTCACCAGTTTGTACAATCTATGACCTTTGTGTTTAGAAGTCTTTCTCTTTGTGACAAAGAAGTTTTGGTTCCTGGCCTTGGAACAGGATTGCAAAAAACAGTTTTTTGTTCAAAGTGTTGGCATTATTAGGTATTGACAGACAACTGGCTATTTTGTTTGGTCCAGCCTTAAAACCATTATAACGGTTCTTTGTTTAACAAATACTAGGTGTGTAACTGCTTCACCCTCTCTGGACATTGACAAAGACACTTGAGTTATTTTTGAGAGAATGTTAAACTTTACATTGTTTTACCTGAAGCAGCTCAGGGTCAACTTCAGCAGTTTTACAATATGCTATATTATGAGTGGAATTAACTGGAAGGAAATGATGGCATTACTCAAGAGTTTAGACAGAGATCAGAGATGGCTCTCTAACAGATCACCAAGATTTCCCAGTCATGTTTTATTAATCAAAGTGGTGCTTTTGTTTTATCTTCTATTGGACTCGACACTAGACAGAAAGCCACCTCAGGACATGGCCTCTCTTTCAGGGTGGCTAATTTTTCTTTGGATGGCCTCATTTGCATTGCAATTAACTGAGAAGAACCCATAAGTGGGTTCTGCTGCTTCTGACAATTAAGATGGAGTGGACATTTCTGCTCATTGCAGTAAAATGATGGTGAGAAAATTATTGATGGGGTGGAAACCTGGGCCATCATTTATCAAGTTTATATAAAAATATTGCTATAAAATGTGTAATCTGAAGAAAAAGGTCAGAGACTTTAATATGAAATCAGCTGTTTATAAATCTCACATGTTTTCAACTGTAGCGCTTGTGCACACAGACATGTCAGAACCACCTTTAGTCATTTCGGTGCCCTAGGCAAGATTATGTACTGGCACCCAAAAATCCCCCACCCCAAACAGCAGGAGCAGAAAAGCTACTCGGGGTTTAATATGTTATGTATAGAACATTATTAAATATTGATGGTTGCACTCTGTTTTCATCCCATTGAGTATATATTATTTCACAGCTTTTAGCATATTAACAGAAGGGTTATAACATCCTCATGGTTTTCTAAAAATTAGCTTGAGAAGGTCAAAAACTGCATGTGGCAAAACTGTATTCAAAAGAAAATGAGAAGCCATGTGGAAGTTAAAGCTTTCATATATTTCTGTTGCTATGGAGATATAGGAAACAAAGATTTGAAGGTCTAGACATTTCACTGGCACATTAAAAATACACTTTGCTGTATCTATCCATGTGTGGATAGATACAGCAAATATTTCTTCATTGCCTCTGGCCAGAAGATATGTAAATGTTCAACCTAACATTTATTATTTGGTGGAGATTATGAGTTTAAAAATTAAAAGAGGTTGCAGTGCACTTCAAGAGTTATATAACAGCTGCACTCTCTTTGCTAACACGATCAGACACATTTGCTTTAATTTTCTTTGTTACCCTAATAATATCAGATTTTCAACAAGAGCAGAACTGCACCATGAGCTAAAACTAATAACATCAAGGAGATGAAGAATCATTCCTACCAAACAACAATTAGATCGGCTCTATTCTTCTCTAAGACACAGTCCAATAATTTATTTATTTTTGTGAGGAATATTTAAGTACTAGCAGATAACATTCTGAACAATTTTATTCAAGACTTTATTATCCCTTTTCTGTCAACATAAGTCACATGGCAAATCAGATTATTTTGTGATATATTTAAGATAACAACATATACAAGAGAAACAAAAAAGCTTTATCTTCAGTGTCTTATCTTTTCCTGTAGTTTGAAGCAGTAATACATTCCCACATTTCTACAGTGCCACTTACTCATATGTAAAAGCAGTAAATTATGAAATTTGACACTGATGCAAAATTCAGGAGAGTCTCACATGTTGTTTTCACTTATCCACATGAATTAATTAAAAGCTAAAGCAGTATAATCTTGTTGTAGCATGTTCCTAGTGGTAATTATAACAAATTCAGTAGGTAAATTCTCATAAGTTCAAGTATAAGTCCATTAGGCTACTTTTTGTTATCTCTCTGGAGAAAGCTTTAGGTTAAATTTTCTTTTTTGGTACATTTGATTGATGGGTCCTTCACAATGAAGATCAACAGAGACACAGCTTGTAGAACATATTTTCTGAATTTCTATTTACAATGGAGCGAAATGGGTGCCAGCAGTGCCCCCTTTGGCAGTTGGCAATTGCCGATGTGGCCGAGCAGGCCCCACATGTCGTGGATTAACCTCATTTGGTATATAAAAACGTCCTTGAAAACCATATTAAGAGTGTTTATGGATGAAAAATAGTGGACAAGATGATGAAACAAAGGAAGTTTATGAAACTGAGATCACTGTGCTGACTGCTGACAGTGAAGAAAACTGGCCTCTCAATAAACTAGAAAATCATTGAAAAGGTCATTTATTTTGGTAATTCAACTCAAACAGAGAAACTCATTTATAATATAGACCCATTGTACTCTAGTCACCCACTAGATGGCTGTTCTGACTTTGGAAATTTTTGCAGCTTAATTGCTACAAAAATCATTTCATAGGATACAACTCTGGTTAGCTGTACTATCAAAATATTTGTCAAGTCATGAAAACTAGACATGACACTACTATTTAACTTTTTTTTTTCCATGGGTACCAAGTTTTGGGATCCTGCAGCAGATTATATTGTCTGAAAAATAGATTATTAAACACAGCAAATTATGGTAACCTCATCCAATTTTACTATGAAATGTTGAACGATAAACCCAGTTGTTGACCTTTAAGCTGAGATGTTAGATACTACATAGTAATTTCTGTACATGCATGAGCACAGCGTCATTTCCATTTAATTGGGTCGGTGAGCTGATTATAGGAGTCATGATCCATGGCTTCAGTGCACCAGCCTGATCAACCAAAATGCAAAATTGCTACTAATAATTACTGTATGCTCACTGAAAAACAAGAGGCACAGAGCTCCTCTGTCTAGATGCACCTTAATGAATGAATTTTTGTACTGAACGCATTTAATTTGACGAAATGAAGTCTCTTTCTGCAGTCACACTGATCTGGACAAGTTTGTCAATTCAACTGGTAAAAAATGTGAAATATGTAAAAAAAAAATAAAAAAAATTGAAATAACATCATTCATTGTAGCACAATCTCAATCAGAACGTTTAGTTTGAGAGCATTCAGCTCTCCTTAACAGTTCTAGGTATTTTTTTATGCTCTTGTTTTCAGCTCATGCCTCTGGTTTTACATTGAGTTTAGATGTGAGAGAGACAGGGGTGACCATGGAAACATGCTTATTTTGTGTCTTGTGAATCATTTCTGTGTTTGATTGGTAATATGGTTTGGTCATTATCCTGGTGATGTCATGAAGTGAGTGGTGAGGAGGTGAGGGAGAACGCCAGGAGGCCCAGGTAGGATGAATGCAGATGACTTAATAACAAAAAACCAAGGAAAACATCCCAAAACCGTGGCAGCACTGCAGAGCGGAAACAAGGCTCAACACAGGTAGCGCAGGGTAAACGAATGGACATATGCAACAGACTGGTAACATCAGACGAGGACCCGACGAAGAACAAAGGACACAGGTGGGACTAAATACACAAGGAGGCAATCAAGGGAACAAGACACACCTGGGAACAATCAAGGGGAGACAGGACAACATGGAGAGCACAGAAGACACAGAAAACTCGAAAATAAACACAGAAAAACACAGATCATGACAGTTGAAAGGCCCACTCATTTCAGTTTGTATGCTTTGAAAAGAGAAACAACTTTAAAGCCCACATTAAACCCACATATCTGTTTAAAAAAGGTATTGTTCTTGGTCTGATAACCAATTTTTGCCAATTAACCATTTTTAAAAAAAAATTGGCTTCTGGTTCAACACAACCAGAAAAAAAACAAAAAAAAAAACTTTTCAAAGTTGTAGTCATTTAATAACTTCTCCAAACTCAAATGCAGAATTTTTTATTTTTAAAAAAGGAGCTACAGTATATTTTGGGGGTTCCACATTTACAGTCAGTATGTTGCAGTGCATAATGTTAGTCACCCTGTGGCTGCTGGCATTGGGCTGGCTAGACAAAGAGAAGTGACACCTTTTTCTACTTTTGCTGATTATTTAAAAGTATCGCTGTCTTCAGTCCTGTCCCCACAAACTAGTGCAGTACCAGCATTAGCTGTCATTGAGGTGGCCTCACAGTTATCCAGTGATTATGAGGAGCTGGCACAGCAAGGCAGAATGTGCGCACCCACGAGGTGTCAGTAATGTCACTGTCATAGCTGGCACTCTAATGGTTGGTATGTTTGTTTTACATCAGTTAAAAAGGGGGAAAAAAATGAACATTTGAGAGGGGTAAGTTCTAAAATCACATAGTATGACCCTTAGTGCAGGGAAAGTGGCCTAAACTTGACAGCAGGGTATTTGCTGGTGAACCCAGTAATTCGAAAGCAGGCAGAGTTTTCAGGATCACAAAGGTTTTTAATTGCATGCTTGCACAAGCTTGGAATTATTATTGGTCAATGAAACCTCCAGAAGGAATATATATCCCACAATATAGATAACAAAACAAAAACAAAAAAGCAAGAACAATAAGAAGATAAAACTATACCAGGTTGCTACGACAGACTGCCAACCTGTCCAGGGTGGACCCTGCTTCTCGCCCAGAACGTTAGCTGGAGATAAGGACCAGCACCCCTCCTGACCCCATTAGGGACAAGGGTGTTAGAAAATGGATGGATGGATGGATGGATGGATATACCAGGCTGCTCAGTTGAAGGTACAAGAACTGTCATAATAACATTCCTGATGTAAGAAATCTGTTATATATTTATTGTTGAATAATTAAATTAAATGAGTCTAAATAAATACGTACTCAGAAATGCACACATTTCAAAATACTGATTTTTAAATTTTTTTATTTCTTTTAAATGATGGGGGATATTAGATATTGGATAGGTAACACATACAAAGTGTGCACAATAAACCAATATGTACATTTATGGGACAGTACAAGTTATATACCTTACTCACATGTCAGTTAATTGTTTATGAGATAGACAGATTGTAGGAAAAAGCAGTTTTTATGCTCAGCTGTTTTTCCATGTTCACAGCACTCAGAAGTCCTTACCTGAAGGCTGCAGCTCAAATAGTCTAAATCCTCCGTGTGAAGGGTATTGTATTTTTCAGCTTATCATGGTCCATGATGAATACAGATTCTGAAAGGATGCCAGTGGCTCACAGATGAGCAGTCTGGATTGTTTGTTGCAGCATTCTGAGTTCAGTTTTAGTTGCCAAGGCAAAGCATACAGTTATAGAAGTACACAGAACAGACTCAGTGACAGCTGAATAGAACTGCACCAGGATCTTCTGAATAGGAAAACTTCCTCGCTAGTGAAGAAAAAGCGGAGTCTGCTGGGCTTTGTTTCAGAAGGGACATTTTCTGTGTTGTTCACTTCAGGTCTTCTGTGATGATTGTGCCTAAAATGCTGTAGGATTCCACATAAGTCACTGTGCTATTAAAATGGTGAGAGAAGTCCACCAACATATCCAGCTGTTTCATAACTCCAAGTAGTTAAAAGTGCACAATGTAAGTAGGCCCTCTGACCTTTATGCAGACTGATCTCCATTCTGTATCTAGCTGGTGACTAACATGACAAAGTTATGTAGTTTAACAGAGGACAAAGGATGGGGTATAGTCATTAGTGAACAGGGAGAAGAGTAGTGGGGAGGGCTCACACCCCTGGGGAGTACCTGTGGAGGTTAACCTTGAGCTCGATCTAGATTTTTCCATTTTCACTTGCTGCTGTCAGTCAGGAAGTTTCTAATGTAGTGGCAGGTTGAAACTGGAACACCAATAGTTGAGGTGCAGTGCTTTAAAATTTTTATTTTCTTGCAAAGGTAGATAAGTTGAGTTGCTGGTGTTCTTTGGGTCATTGTCCCACAAAAGAGGGACAAGTAGTTGCTTAGAAAGTGACTCATTGGGATTCATTGCTATAGAGTCATAGTTCTATTAACAACTTAACAGCCCAGACCCCAGATCATCAAGCTACCATGTTTGACTATCGGTATGATTTTTATATCTTAATTTTAAACCAATTGTAATAGCTCACGCCTTGTAAAACATTCCACTTTAACCTTGTCTGTCCAATGAATAGGTTTTGGTTAATACATACGTAGATATTTTTGTTTGCAAATGTGAGATGGGTTTTGTGGGCTTTGTGTTGTTTTTTGCCAAGTCTTATTATTGTTGAAGCTGGAGCACTTTCTGAATCCTTTGGTGACCTCCCCAGTGAATCCCCAGTTGGTTCCTGGAGTGAATTTGAAGACTGGTCACTCCTAGAATAATTCACCTGTGTTTCATATTTCAATATGGTGTCACTTTGGTTTCAAAGCCTTGCAAATGGGATTGCAACCCTTTCTAGGCAGATAGACGTCAATGACTTTATTTGTAATCTAATCATGACATCTTATAGAAGGGTACTTTTGATGTTGGATTTTTAGACATTTTAGCTTTATTCTGTCAGATACTTTAATTTGACATATTGTAAAGTGACAAATTCCTTCAAAATGGCAAAATCCATTTAGTTGTCATAACATGCTTATGTTTGAGATTTTATATTGATAAGGATCTGGGCCACCTTTTTATTCTGATTTTCTTTTGTAGCATCCCTTCCTGCATGGAATAAATCCCTTCAATCTGTTAATAAATTATCTGTTAATAAATTAGCAGATCCAAAAACTTATTATCTATTTTTTTAGATAATGCATTAGCTGAATGTATAAACAAAATAAGAAATCTGAAAAATAGTAGATGAAATAACTTTCAATCTCTAGTGAGTTTTATCCTAATGCTTTTTCTTTTCCTTTTTTTGCACTACTTTTATGCTTTTGGTGAAATTGTCTGGGTAGTGCATTCTGTGTGAATAAAATGATTTGGTACAAGTCAAAATTATTTAAATGATGGTGGAAATAGGGTGACAATCTTAGGAAGCGGTAGGTGGATGTGTTAAGATAATACACTTTATTTGAGTGGAGGCACAGTGTGGGAGAAAAGTAAAAAATATGAAAGCCTCTGTCACTTACCAAGTGAGTATTACACTTTTCATGCAAAACCCAGCTAACGAGAAGTCATTCAAGCAAACCGATGTACTGCTGTTCTCCAGGGAATTGTTTCCCGCTGAGCATTTTCTTCTTCACCTAGACTTTATCTTGTTTTGAACACAAGATGATAATGATAGCTATAATTAATTTTTTAAGTCTGCACTTGCAAGTGTAGAGTATGATGCCATTCATTTCTCAACTTCACAGACATTTCTCAAGAAGTTGTTCTCAAGAGCTGCGGCACTCTTTTATTTTTCATTTAACCTTCCTTTCACAACTATGCTCTCCTTTTTATTTAACCCTTTCATGGTATTCAGTTTCATATGTTAATTTATTCCAGTGACATTATTTTGTTCTCATTTTTTCCTATTTAGCACATAGAAAACTGGTTTCACAAGGTATCACCCCTCCAAACAATGTGTTTTTTTCACAGTGAGACTGATTGAGCACACTAGTTCTACTGGTACACATCTCCTGCAGACCTCAAAGATCAGAAAAGTGTCAAGAAAAATAACCTCTTAAGGTTGATAAAACGACTAACCAGGTTTAAACCCTAAAATGGATTTTTTTTTTCCCCCCTTCAATCCTTTAAAAGGAGCTCTAAAGTTGTGCATTTCCTTATTGAAAAGTATTCAGTTCAGTTTCTATATAAACATTTCTCAAAATGACAATATCACACAATTCTTTATCACTTTAGGTTTCTCATTTTCAAATGCATTCACAGATCCTAGAATCAATCTGAAGGCTAGATAGTCTCCTGTAAAGGACAACTGATAACGAAAATGAAGTCACAAAGATTAGAATTTAGTAGATAGAAAAAAAAAAAACACTACAGCATAACTTTAAAATGATCAAAAAGTTGAGTTCACAGAGATGATAATAGCAAACTCAAATTAAACTGTTAAAATAGTCCATTGTAGAAAATAGGGCATATTAAGAATAAATAACACGAGTAGTTGGACAAACGGTTGATCAAATAATTTAGTAAGAATGCAAAAATATGTCTAATTTTGACATGTGGGTGTGTGGTTGACCTTCCTCGGTGCTGTCATTTGTGCCATTTTTTTAATATTAAACATGGGTTTGTATTTACGATGCTTTGCACAGTGCAAGGACACAGAAGTTAAACAATCTGGTTACCAAATTTCAGTTTAAGTAACTGTCGACATGTGTTTTCCTTGTGACAGATGGCATCCTGCCATTGGTGTCCCCAGTTTCACCCTGCATAGGCTGAGAAAAACCTCAGCCCCTTGTGAACTTCAGCAGGATAAACAGCTTTAAAAATGGATGGATGCGTTTGTGTGACCCAAAGACAATCCAATGACAATTAGGTTGCGGCTCAAATAAGTTTTGATGGCAGAGTTTTAAAGTGATAACAACCAGATAGACCAACAGAATTTGTATTGTGAGTTATCAGTGAATACCTTGTGATACAACTCCTGGCAGAAGAGGGTAAAAGAAAAACAACAAAGTTTTAAAATCAGTTTTTATTCACTTTTGTCCCGTTCATCACTGTCATGGTTTAGATAAGCTTTTGAGCCACATGCAAGATGAATTTCAGGAGAAAAGAGCAAAAGTTGAACAGCTTTTTTGAGATCAGAGAGTAATGAGGTGATATTGGTCTGGGAGGTTCTCAGAGCTCGGGGCTGAAACAATATGAGGGAGAGACTGAGAATGTGAGCAGGGCAGAATAAGAGATGCAGATACTGTTTGCATATGAGTGAAAAGGCCTTTTGGTAGTTAAGGATGATGAAGGCCTGGGAGGAGTGAGTTGAGTCTGGGTGTTGGCTTGTGTGGTGGAGCTAGAGCGAAGGCTGGGAGCAGGAGGAGCTTGGAAAGACTTAGAAAGTGGAGAGCGTTGGAGGGCTGATAGATTTGGAGGATGATGATGAAAAAGAGCCCTGGGAGTGCTGGTCATGGTTGTTTTAATACAAAGGGTGATTGAGCTGAAGTGAATTGAACAACGAATCTGGAAAGCACCATGGTAGAAAACTTTCTTGTACCTTGAAGGTAACCTTCAGGGAAAACACATGGGACAAACATTAGAGCAAGCTTGGAGAACATTGACAGTAATCAAACAAAATTAGAGAGCGAAAGGTGTTGCTGAGGTTAATACTCAGGCAATAAATGACGGGCAGCCGACTACTCTTGCCCTCCTGGTAATGACTGATGAATTGAATGTGCAGGAACACCCTGTTCAGTTCCACCCCCTGGTGGCAACCTACCACCACAAAAGCACAGCAACGCAAAACCCCAACAATCACAAGAAAATCAAGGGAAAACCAGTTATGGTAAATTACTAATGAGACGTTTAATGTTTTTTAGTTTTCATCAAAGAATTGACAAATGATGGCTTTATCAGCACAATTTGGAACAAATCGGGAATTTAGGAAATTAACAACATACAATGAATGGAGGGGTGATACTGCGTAAAAAAATAATATGGATATGAAATGAATTGGATGAAAATAATGTCAGAACCTTGACACACAGACACTAAAGCAATAAAAGCTTAACATTTATCTGTTACATCGACGGTAGAGGCAAGGGCAACATGCATTTAAAGAAATTAAAGCCTGGTGAAATGTTTACACGACCCCCTGACAGGAATAAATGTCATTTTAATTATGGACTTTTAAATATTCATGTGAGCTATTCCTTTTTCAGGGTGAAAATATCATCTCTAAATGAGTTTTAAAAAGAAAATTAGGTGGAATATTAAGTATGTATTGTGGGCTTTTTCTAACTGGGCTGAAGAAAACAAAATAAATGTTTAAAATATACAAATACAGCCTCTCTCACACTTATCTGTTCTCTAATAGTTCCATCTTGTAAAATAAAAATTACTAAACAAACAATGATACACAGGTGAAACCAGAAGTTTACATATAGCAATAAAAAAATAAGTCTGAAGATAAATAACTCCAAACTTTTTTTAGTTCGGTTAAAATTATCAAATTTACATGAATTTACCACAATAAATAGCATGCTAGAGATTTACTTCTTCTTAAAATAATAAATTTACAAAATTTTCTGCCATCCCTTTTCAGGTCTGGCCCCAAATTCTTTATTGGTTTAAGATTAGGGTTTTGTAATGTCCATGCCAAACATTGACTTTGTTGTCGTTAAACCACTTTTAATCATTTTGGCTAAGCAATTAGGGTCGGTGTTCATTTGAAAGACCCCTCTGTGCCCAAACTTTAACTTCCAGAATGATGTCTTTTCATGATGCCATCCATTTTATGAAGTTCATCACAACATGGTGCTACCACTTCAGAACTATAATGAAATGAAATGACATCAGACATATATAGGACCAACTCACCGGGGATTGTGACTAAACAACTAATATAATTAAAGCAAAAACAAATATATTTTGATCAGTTTTAAGAACATTACAGATGATAGATAGATAGATAGATAGATAGATAGATAGATAGATAGATAGATAGATAGATAGATAGATAGATAGATAGATAGATCCCAGATAAGATAGACAAGCAAAATTAAATGTAGCAAAATGAAAGACAACAATGACAATTTCACAGGAGTTTAACCCAACTAAATGCATTTTTATTGCAAAAGGTAAAACACTCACAGAGATTCTCCAGCAAATGAGGGAAGAGATCCTGCTGCAGCATCCTCGAAGTAGTACAGGATGATGGACGATATGCTTAGACCTAAACATCGCATTAATCCTCAGGCTCCGCACAACTCCCAAGGACGCAGCAGCGGTTTCTCCTCAAGAGCAGGCATGGGGCAAAAGACGGGTGGTATGTGAAGAGGAGAACACACCGGTTAGAAGCACAGGGAGCCAGATCGGCTGTTTTAGCTTCAGGATATGGACTGAAGTGGAGGAAAAACAGACCACTGGAGCGAGAAGAGCATGTGAGGGAGGCATTAGAGGCAGCAAGGAGGCTGGAGAGCAAAGGGAGGACAGATTTGCAACAAAAGTAGCTGAAGAGAAAATAGAGGGATGAAGAAAAGAATCACAGGAAATATATCTAGAGACAAGCTGATGACTATTTCATGTATCCTCTAAACACATAGAGATATCACAAAGAGTTTAATGGTCAGTCTTTTAGTCTTATCTGAGCCATGTGCTGTTAAGATAGATGTGTACACTTTTCTTTGCTTCTTTCTTAGAGTTTATTTTCGCAATTTTTTCCTCACATTTAATAAATCAACAACATAATGCTTGCCTAAATCTACATAAAGTTTTTTTATCAACATTGTACATGTTGGAGGTTGCATAGGACGCAAAGCAAATATAGACACAGGTTCCACATAATAGGAAAAAAATATAGATTTCAGGTTAACAACATACAAGAACGTTTGCTTTATCACTGAGTTAGCAAATACTAACCCAAACTAAAAACTAAGTACATCCATATTGCATAAGCTTGCAGCAGTAAAGTTAAATAACTGATCATGTGGTAGTATGTCTTCAATTTTTGACATATACTATGAAATGTTTGAAAAAGAAAGTTTAACATATGCTCAGGTGTCGCTCCAATTCGTCTGCTGTTGTGCTTGGCAGAAATCGACTTAGATGAACATCCCTGTGACCTCAGAAAAAAATTACATAAATAAAACTAAATAAAAACTATCCAAACTCAGCTGAAGACAAAAGATAATGTATTCAATTCTCTCTGAAAATCCTAAGGCTAAATGACTATAAAGTCAGTAAAATGTCTTTCTGGAAGCTTGTAGCTGTTGACATATTACTGCAGAGAGGAGTGATCATTTATTTTTTAACAAAGGTTTTGCAGTGAGAGTACTACTCTTAATTACCCTCTGAAAGCCATCTAATCTTATTGGACACAATGCCAAGTCATAATTAAAGAAAGTTTCTTCCACAGATCCATTCAACTGTGGCCAAAAAGGAAAAAAAGAAAAATCAATCCTGCACTGTTTAATTAAAGGCCAGGCTCACACTACGTCAAGTCTTTTCAGCCAAACTGGGATCTCCCTGTGTGCACAAGGCTGCTGTTTAGCTGGAGTGTTTATATATGGGTAAATACTTTGGCACTGTTGGCATTTATTTGGATGTGTGACCTTTTTACCATGCTATCAATTGAGAGCCATCATGTTATTCTCACAGAAGCAAAGGTTTTGTGAAAATGCCACGGGGTGGCAGCTGATAATGGGAAAGTAATAGGGAGCTAGTTAGATATGTCAAGGTACGACTGACAGTGCTGTAGCTGTTCGTTCTTAACAAGAACCTGATCTAAATGAATTGACCAGCGTTCATAGTTCACCACCTAAATATTTTGAAATAAACTTGAACCAGCTTGTTCATTTATCCTATATTGCCTGAAAGACAGTTTAAATAAATGTGTATAGGTGTTTAATAAATTAGCTTAAATGGATTATCCAATAGTCAGACATCCATTTTATTCTCGCTTTTTGTCATTGCTTATTTGACCTGCATTTTATAACGACTGAATTTCCAATATAGCTTCCCTCCTTCACATTTATTGATGCTTTTGTGAACAGAATAGAAGACTGAAAATTCTTAAAAGTGGTTCAATTAGACTAAGTACATAAGAGTTTCACTTTTGACACTCTTATTAGTATCAAATCAGCAAAGACAGGATTTGGCATAAGGTTTATCATTTCTCTGCTCTTTAACCTATTAATACACTGTCAAAAATGAATAATGAAACTGAACTAAAGCACTCACTCATTTCATGGTTTTGATAACTTCAACTTCAACTTTCAACTTTATTGTCAATTCCTCTTACATGTCCAGACATACAAGGGAATCGAAATGACTTTTCTCGCCATCCCACGGTGATACAAGACAGGGCGTAACTAACTTTGAGTAACAATAAGAGGCACAGTCTAACTAAAATTATCCTAAGCAATTAATTAAATAGATGTACAATAACTAGATATACAACTTAAAAAGTTATACAACTAAAATATATATAATATATAAATATATAANCAGAGTTTGAGTGCAGAGTTTGCCCTCTATGTTAGGAGGAAGGGCAATTGTGCAAGGTTCTGGGTTCTTCTTCATCTTCTTGGCTGCTTTGATGCTGAGGGGAGGGAGTTCAGCATCCTAACTACATAAATATGAAATAAAAATAAATTGAGGTTGTCTTTATGTAACATTGGTCATATGGGGGTTAAACCACCACGGTGTTAGTCTTCAATAAAACATTGATTCTGTTTAAGCACTGTTCTTGCATCATATAAATTCAACACTTTAATGTTTGTGTGATGCGAACACCATTTCCTTTGAGTGTGCTGAATCTCTAGGATCAGTACATTAAAATATGTGGTACAGTGTGAATGGATCACGTCCTGATTCACAAAACACTATTCAGGGTGAAAGGGTTTGTTCCTTCTGTAAGACAAGAACAACAATGACGATAACCATGCTCGCTGTTCTTCTTTTAGATTTTCACTTGCAGCATGCTCAGAGAGAGGAGTGATGGTGAGCATTGGGTTAACATGCATATAAGTCAATATATTAAATTTTATTACTGGTTTAAGTTGATGTAGATTCATCCACCTGTTTATCAACCAAGCCAAGGTAGTAAACATTACTTTTCTTTCCTGGATCAATTATATTTCACCTGTTATTCTAAACTACATTACTTTGGAAAATTAACTTTGAGATACACATTCAACTTTTGATTTAATAAGCACAAGAAACAAATGTGAGAACTTGGCCACATTAGTTCCTCATTTAGTAGAAGTCTTCTTAACATAGACAATATTGATCTGAAATTGGGAAGGTAAAGCCACAGGAAAACCAGAGAAAGTATCATCTCTGCATTCACAAACCTGCATTGCTGTATTTTTCCTTCTCTAATAGGTGTCAGGTCGGTTGTCAGAGCTGTCAAATCAGTGCACATGTGTGCAAGAGTGTGTCTACTCTTGTGTGTGTTACCACACAAAATGTTTGGCTTTGTTTACAAATTGATTGTCTGACCACTTGTGTCTTTGCGGCTGATCTCACCTGTCAGGGCGGTTGGTGAATTATCAACGTGGTCGGACAGACTGACAGATGGAGATATAAAAATTCCACTTATATTTAAAAAAAAACAAAAAAAAACAGCCTTAATGGTTATTCTTTTGCCTCTGTCACCTTCTGAAGGACAGTGACATCTATAGTGCAGCTAATTAAAATATATTTTGGGTCTGCAATTGACAAGAAACGCCAAAAGCCAAGGTTATCCAGATAACTCAGGAAGCCTTAATTTACCAGCAAGGTCAGGTACAATTGACTGTCATTCCTCTGTTTTACACAGGTGGATGTAAACTCATATTGCCTGAATAGAAACCAGTGGGTAGAGAGTTGTTAAGCCCATAGTACTTCCAGGCAAGAAGAATGCATTGATGATAAACAAATTACTTCTCTTATTATTATATATTAGCAATGTGCCAATTTAAAACATTTACCGTACACCTGCTGTATATAAAGAATATAGAATATATTATTAGTGTCATTTAGTTGGATATAGGATATTATTAGCAATACAGTTATCTATCTAGTATACTTATGTCATTTGTATTTAAACTTACAGGTGTTATTTGACCCTTTTTGCTCAAACCGCTAATAGGAGCAAACTAGAATACACATTAACACTTATTACAGCATGTTCAATAATTGGGTGGAGCGCCACAAGCAGCAGGAAGTCAGAGACTCTGGGTTTTGATGCTGTGCTGAAATCCCACTCATAAAGAAAGCATAGTGAGAATCATCTGCTTCATGGTTTTTAGATTATGTTCTCATGTTGTTCAACAACATTTATGCCTAATGAGTCCATTGGTGGGTATACTCATTCTTACGTTATTTATGGGATGGCACAGGAAAAAAGCACAACAGAGTTTGCCGTAAAATGCTAAGGTAGAGGAGTGCAATGTACTGAGATTTGTGTAATAGTTTAAGAAGCACGTCTCATAGTGAACTACAACAAATGTTTCTTTACACAAGTAAAACTCATTATATGAAATTATTATGTATCTTGTGAATTACATAACCTATATGCCCAATTTTTGCCACCTTGATTGAGTTTCTGTTGTATTTTTTGTCAAATTGTAAGGTAGAACTTTGCAAAGTCGGATTAATCTTCTGTCTGTTTATCTTATTTAATTGCAGAGGGTTAGTTCAGAGCAATGATGAAACAATGAAGTGATAACTAACATCACATTCTACTTTAATTTGACAGCAAATATCCTCACTAATTCTGTAATTATTTTATATTACTGGGGACAATTATTTTATTAGATAACACATTTCTCTGCAAAAACTCTCAATAATGCTGTGACAAACTTTAATGCCTCATAAATGCTACATTCACTCTTATTAAGTACAGCCAAATAAACACTCTACATTTAATAAGTATTGAGTAGTTTACATTAGTATAGAGATTTTGCTCCGCCTAACTTATCAATGATGCTGCCCTGATGATTTTTCAGTAAACCACCTCTAGCTCATGTTGACAATGTATTTATGTAGAGTAGGGGTCTCCAATGTATTCCTCCAGAACTAGGCTTAGCCACCTTTGCATGTAGAAGAGTGATTTTTTTAAAGTATAACTTCCTGGCTTCCTGGGTCTCAACAGTCCTTTATGAGTTTCCTTCTTGTCTGCAAAATCTTGACAGATGCATGAACAGAGTATTGGGAGATGTTTTTCAAAGTCCTCATTGTACTGCATTTTGTGGACAAAAGGAGGCGCAATCTCAGTCATTTTAAGTGAAGGTGCATTGTTGCTGTTTTTTTATTTTATTTTTAAAATTTTTCAGGTTTCTAACCTGCAAAGACATGTACATAAATTTATTTCAACCTGAAGAGACTCATACAGAGAGAGAGGGGTATTAGAAAGTTTAATTGCCAAATGAATGTCTTTGGTGCTTGGACCCAGGAGGAAGACATTACGCTGGTAACCGCTGTCGGAGAGAATGAGATGCTGTGTATGAAGATTAGAGACGTCTTCCTCCCTTGGGCCCGGACACTGGTGGTGGAGAGGATGGTGAAGATATTGAAGAAACCACGAGCTGAAGGCGGAGGAGGGGTGGAGGAAGCCAACGAGCTGATGCCAATGAACAGCAGGACCTTATCAAGGGAGCGACGCTTGATGATTGGAGGAGGAGACCATTACAGATAGGTTGGAATAGAGGCGCATGATGACATCTTTGGTTGGGCAGGTGAGATGAATAGAGTCTTCCAGTTTGAATTTATGCCTAGGCTTCATATTGCATAATAATGCAAAGCCAAACGTAAAGTTTGCTTATATATTTTAATTATTGTACTTTTTCATTTGTCAAATTTGTTCAAAGCGGACACGATGTATTTTATTAAAAATTACATACCTGTATTTTTCAGAATTCGCTATGGCTGGAACTGATACTAATGTTAGTGTATTTTTGAAAGAGATTCAAAGCAATGATGTTGTTAAGGAACATTGGACGGTGAAATTAACATCCTACTTAACGTAATAGCACTACTTTGGTGGATTAATTAGGATTCTTCCCTGAAACAAGTTTTTTTGTATTCCTTTCTAAATCCTCTTAAATTACCTGACATTTTTTAACGGTTAGAGGTAACATTTTATTTGTATATAACTTTATTATTTTTCACTCTTCATACATTTTATTGTTCATACAGATATTTTGGGTGTACTGTTGATGTGTTTTGTGGTGCAATAGAATTAAATGTAGACTTTTCCTGACTATTAAATCTGCACCTGTGAGGCAAAGGGAGCAAATGAGAAAGTGAGCAGGCTGTCAAGCTCACCAAAAAAATTAAGGCAGACTTGAAGGTAAGTAAATCTGCCATATTTAATGAGAAACATAAGAACGTGTTTAAGCGTTGTAACACTCAGATGTTTTGGCCAGAGGCTGTGTCTGTAATTCCTAATATGGTTTCTCTATTACAGCTAAAAAAATAAATACATTAATAAATAAAGGGAACTTAGTGTGTGGAAGTGGGCTGAGATTAGACCTTGGGACACAGATCCTCATTTAGTGTGCCCTGGTACATAAAACACGTCAACAAGACATATCCACTTTACTTAATTCTCTATAATTGACATGGTTGTTAATTGTACATGATGTGAACATATTTTCCATTGGGAGGGTGTGTTGATCGGTGTACTTTATAAAAATGATGAATCCCACTTTATTTATTGCTAAGTTATAGGTTTTATCATTATTTTTCTGTGTGTTAAGATTTTGTTAGATTTTTTTTTCTCCCATCATAATCCATTATGATGGGATATATAAATTTGTCCCTCAATTTGCTATTGCAGAGTAAGGGAAATCTTGATTTTTAGCATAACAACTTCTCACCTTGTCAAATAGGACAGACTATGAAAAATAATACGTGGAACTGAGGAAGTCAAAGGAGACATCCCTTGAGATCTAAGCCAGGGCTCACCTTCCATGTAGGCAGCCATGGAACTGGCAGAAAAACTTTGACCTCATTAAGAAACATTTTTATTTATAGGCCTACCTGAAATAGACATATCAAATGAAGGATTTTTCAAAGATAAAGTCTTGCATTACATATATGTTGTAGAGGAGACAATGTTTTGAATTTACTTCTTCTCCCAAGTTGTAAACAGGTAACAACAGTAACTTGCATGGTGTGTTTCGAACCCAACCATCACCACTATTTAAGTTTACTGAATAGTTTTAAGTGTACTGCTGTGTCTACTGTTAAAACCAAATACTTCTTTATACAAGCTTTGGTCTTAAAATACAACATAGGAATAAAGATTGCAATGTTTCTCCTCCTCATGTTGTGCAACTGCTATACACCATCACGCAATATACAGTAATTTTCAGTAAAATTACTGTATATTACATAATAAATTACAATATGTGTTCAATCTTTAGTAATAATTTTTCATTAACGCTTCATTAACGCAGCATTTCTTTATACTTTTTTTTTTAAAATTATTAATCCAAAACAAAATTCTCCTAAATGTCTTCACAACCAAATCCAGATCAGCAATCACATGGTGGCACAAATTCAGGTCACTCCTAGTGAGGCTGTTGGGCTTCACTGTTGAACCAGCAGCAAGAATTCACCCGATCCTCTCACACCCACATGCCACATGTCACTTCTCAAGAAAGTATATCAGCAACCTGGATTTACTACAACAAGCAATATAATATATCGCCATGGTAATTAAATGTTGCTTACTTGAAAGTAGAGGTGTCACTAAAAAAGACAGACAGAGCTTTGAACAATGGAAATTAGGATTTCAGATGTCTTCAAAGCCACCGAAAAATAAATGTCTTTTCTCCACAATCATTTCTGCTTGCATATTTTACAAAGGATTCACTCATCTCTCACATTAACGCACATCAATATGTTAATGAACACAGAACAACTCCTTTATAAATGTTGTTAACTGTAGTGATGTTAAAGTTGAAGGTTCTCTGCACAAAATTCTAAGGATGTGCTTATGTTTTTGTTGAGCATTTTCTTTTGCCCAGGCCAGCATCTCCTCACTTTTGGGCTTTCTTTCTTCTTCTTTTTTGTAGTTCTGGATTCAGGGCTGCAACATACCGTTGTGCAGTGTGATGACATGTAGTCATACAGTTTGTACTGGAACTGAATACAATCACTGAAAATGTTATGCAGTGGATGGCCAGCCAAGGCAAAAATGAAGACTGAGTTTTCAAGAGATACACAACAGAAGTGAGAGATGCAATTCAACATAACAAACTTAAAAGATATGAAGGAATTGTTTGTGCAGTCCTCAATGGCTTCAATCCAATTACAGCTATCTCCAAATGACTTTCTATTCTTAATTTCAAAGATGCCCCTTTCTTCTTGGCAGTTGAGCAACCTGTGCTGCAATAATGTGCTTGTTGCTTTTTTAAGAACTAAATATCTTGTCAAATAAGGAACTCTTTCCTTTTATAACAAAACTGCAAAAGTACATTTGAAACCAGAAATATACAAAGAAAAAAGTATATCTTAGGCATTTTTTTCACAGACACAAGGAATGGTGAAACTTATCTGTTTGATCATTAATGGGTACTATAACAAAATAGGTAACACTTTATTTGATGAGTTGTGAATAGGGTTGCCACAACTTGTCATTAACTTAGACAAAAATGTCTTTGTTATGACAACTTGTCATTAACCAAGAAATTATGATCTGACATAAATTTGTTCTAAAAGTGTTACTGATTATACTTTAAAACTTATGTAGCTTTATGTTATTAAAGCAAAATTTTAATCAGTAATACTTTTATAACAAATTTATGTCAGATCACGATTTCTTGGTTAATGTCAAATTGTCATAAAAAAGACATTTTGAATAATGTCAACTTTAAAAGTGTCATGATTTACCGAATGACACTTTATGACAACAGTCATAAATATTCATGAAGACTTACTCATGTTCATGCCAGGCGTTATGTCATGTTTATGACGGTGTCATGACAGTCTTAGTCACAACCTGTCAAATAAAGTGTTACCAAAAAGTATATATTTTTCTTATGAATTCAAGGTGGGGTGGTTTGGGATCAGTAAATATTAGGACCACTATTCAGCACCAAAAGCCCAGAGGATCTTGAGTGAGACAAATCCCAGATAGATGTCTCAGGCTGTAAAAAGAAACTTTGGGAGGTGGTTAGTATTGGTCTAGCCTCACTATCACCTTGCCGTGCAACTCAGCTCGAAAAAAATCTTGCTTACAGCAAAGTCTGTGCTTTCTCCTCTCCTATTCGATTTCCTCTGGTGGGTTTCCTACAGGCTGATCAGCGAACAGATGGAAAAGTTGTGAGCGATGATGTTGATTTTCTGTGCTACAGGCAAATTATAGTTTGCCTGTGGTTTTAGCAATGGCAGTGAGCAAAGCCATTCTGTCCGTATTGGCCACACTTCCAAATATTGAATTAACATGAACAGCCGCCTCATTCGGATCGGCACTTCTCTCTCCGCAGAGAAACATCGTTGTTCAGAGTGCAAGCAATTTCTGGTAAACTTCATAGTGTCAAACAGGCGCATTACATATCTCATGGGCAAACATTAGCAATTACGTAAAATTTTAAATAGGAAGAATTTGTTTTTCAATTGGCAAGAGTACAGACCCTCTGTATGAAGAAAATAGTGTAGGACAAGGGGCTGGTTATACCAGGCTGGTGTTGGTCTACTAGTCCATAAGAAGTCTTTGTTAAGTTCTCTTATTTTTGACATATCAATTTTATTCTTGTTTTTACAGTGTCCAGGTGTTGCTTTTGGATAAACATTCTTTGTTTTAGTTGAAAATATATATATTTTTAAATCACATTACATGGATGAGTTTTATATAAAATGTACCATATAAATGAACCCTTAGATAGCCATTAAAAAGCCACTAAAGTTCAGTTTTCAGACAGTATATGTGCTTTAAACTAGCACAGATTTTGTAACCACAAATAAAGAAATATAGTTGTAACATAGTTTTAGTGATCTGTCGTATAGCCAGAATTTGTTCATAGGACCATCTACAAAACATATATTTTTTTGTTTTTCTCAAAACTACTACTGCAAAGCTACTCCCTGCATACTACAGTTGACGACAAAACATTTTCTATGCAACTCTTGCTTTCTTGCTTAAATAAAAAAATATGTATATTCAAGGTCATGCAGTAGCTGAAGATGAAGATGGGAGGGAATTATAACAGCTCTGTAAAAAAACCACTATCTTTTTCACAGTGTTTCAGCTTTGAAACCACATTGATGGTTGTGAGTGTGAACAGAGCTCATGAGAGATTTTACCTCAAAAAAGCATCTCCAGCTCATTTCAAGAGCAGCATCTACATTCTCTTTCCTAGAGGAAATACAGTCACACAGTTTACATAACCAGAAAAAAACGCATCTGTATGGATGGAGCTATAATTAAATGACTCCTCTGAAAAAAAAAAATGTTTGTATGTGAACTTCACAATTAGCTCCTTAATTAAAACCTGTGCTTATTTCTCAATAGAGCAGACTCAATTGCCTCAGGATTGCAAGTACACACACTCCGCAATACTGCCCTTAGTACTGCTTTTAATCCAGTTGATATGCTGCATAAGGTGAGAGAATATTGATTGCTGGGCATAACATGTGTAATGAACAATAATAAAAACAGCTTTGAGGATATTTTACCCATGAAAGAGTCTAAGCAAATCCCATCATACATACAGCACCTATGCAAAAATTACCAGTCAAATTAATTAATTTATTTCATGATCAAATAATTTTTGCTCACAAAGTATCAGTTTTCAAATGTCTTATAACTGAAGTAACAGTCAGTCATTTGGCAAATAAAATAAGATCTTATTTTGCTAATTGAGGCAGATTTTGTTGCTACCTGTGTAAGAAGGAAAGCTGCCAATGACTAATGCTGGCTGATCTTGACTTTGGCATACCTCCCTCCCCAGTTGTTTTATAATCTAGGTTGCCATTTATCATTGTCATTACTTTTATGGTAATTTGCAACCAACGTGCAAAAGAGCATTAAACTAGCCATGAATTTGCCGAAAACATCTCTGTTTTCAGAATATTTCAAGGGAATAAAACACGTGAACGTCTCACAATTTTGACTTTGTTATGGATGCTTAAATGACATTGAACACCTCATCAATGCTTTTTTTGTTTGTTTTTTGTCTTTTATGGGTTATCTATTTCAAGTAAAAAAAACAATTTCCCTAATGGATGCGTGCCATTTTGCCAGATACACAAAGACATAAGGCAGCCATTACATAATTTGATAGCTGGAAGTAAATTACAGTTAAAGACCCCTTTGTTTTTGAATCGTTGCATGAAGCCTTTAGTAAAAACCTGAAAATCTTACAATTATGCACTGCAGCTTAGGCTAAATTAAGCTTGGTGATTATATCTGTTTATGTGTTTGTGTTTACCATTGTATTCTATGCTGCCACTTGAGCTGATCCAGCCCTAGAGCAGTTTGTTCAGCTGGCATTTTAATATACTCCAGTCCATAACTCCAAAAGCTGGAGATACCTATGCAATAAAAGCCTTGCTAGACATACAGTATAGCCCATAACACTAATGTTTACAATGTTGTGTCCATCTTTTGTTTGGCAAATTCTCTCCATTGCTAGCATTTAAACTGTAAAGCACAAGCTTTTGTGTTCTTTCAGACAGGAGCTCTACATATTTGACAAAGAAGTTTAAAGCTAACAGCTGCTGATTAATCTCGATGGGTCTAAATTTCTGGCTAGTGCTCAACCGGTTATGGAGTTGGATGCCCGGCATACTTAAAACCTCTTTTGCATCCACTTGACAGCTGCAAAGAGTAAGTGCCAATTCTGCTTGTTAATCTGCTTCTTTCTACTCCTTCTACAGTTACGCAAAAACAGAGAATAAATCTGAAGAGCATCTCACATTCAAGCTGCTACCAGTTAATTACTGATTGATTAATTTTTTGTACTGTGGTCCTGTACAGATTTGGTGCAGATCAGCTGCACATAGAAAAATGTTAGGTAATCAAATGAAAAGAAATGAGGTAAAGTCACTAAATAAAAAAACAAAAATCCTTAGATTATTTTTCTTTTGTTTGCCACGTATTCCATCAGTTTAGATTAATCATGTTATCTTGAAATAGATGGTAATAATATCAGGTCTATTTTTTTCCAGCCACCAAGCTGCAAGTACACTGATAGCAAAATAACGACAAATCATTATTGTTTTATTTTATTTATTTTTTTACAATGTCTGCAATCATGAAAAATAATTCATGCTATGTATTAAAGTTTATTCTTGTAAACTCTACAAAATTAAAATTTATAGATAATCATAAATTATATAAAAAAAATATTTATAATGAAGTACTCATAATTTACACGTTTAGTAATCCAACTACGTGAAGGGCAAAATTTATAAACATCCTTCGTTTTGCTTTTTATTGCAAAGTAAGACTTGAAATAGTCAAGTCATGCTGTATTCATACATTTTTCACTTTATATGAACCTTTATTTACCTTACAAAGGCATTGCAAATTGTTCTGCCAGCTCTGCAAATAATGCGAGGAGGTCTGTCCTTGGTGCACCTGTCTTGCTCTTGTGTGTGTGTGAGTGTGTGTGTAAGTGAAATATATATGTGCTGATTCAAAGCAGCTGCTGCACAAAAGCAAGCTTATTGAAACTCTTTTGAAGCAGAATTGAGAAAAAAAATGTTTTCTCCTTTTAAAGATGGAACCAAATATTTATTTTCCCTTTCTGCTTTTCCAGATTACATTACAACCATTTGTTAAGGTGTGTACATAAATGTGCATTTTCATGTGTAGTCCTAAGTTAAATATTTAGTATATTGAAAAGTCACTTTTAATGCATGTAGTAATCACGTTTTCTTTATTAATCAATGTATCTTCATTGCCAATGGTAAATTACTGACATTTTTATTAAGAAAGTTTATTCAAAAGAACAACTTACAATTTCATTTTCTGCTAAAAAATAACTTCTGAGTATAACAGCCTCAACATATTTTCACTGCTTTCTGATCAATCTCACCTCTAAATATACAATGATCCACTAAGTGACAAAAACAAGAAGGTTTTTGTTTTTTGGTTGAATGTCTTTGTTAACCAGAGAGGATGTGCTTTACAAATGAGGTATAGTTGATACAGCCATTGGCATCCTCCTGTCCAGCCATCAGTCTGTCCACTTCGTCTTCTGTCATCCTCTCGCCAAGCGTTGCGAGCACATGACGAAGCTCTGCTCCCATAATGGTGCCGTTGCCTTCTTTGTCAAAAACCCTGAGCCCTTCCACAAAATCCTCAAAGTTGCCTTGATCCTTTGCACGGGAAATGTGTTGAAGCATTGGCAGGAAAGTCTCAAAGTCCAGCATTTTAATGTTCATGTCTTCTGGCCGTGGCTTCCCAAGAACTTTCAGTACATCAGTGTTGGTCGGGTTCTGGCCCAGAGCTCGCATCACATCCCCACACTGGGCATACGTGATCTTCATTTCCCCAGTTGGTGTGCGGTCAAACAAGGTAAATGCCTCCTTGAACTCCTCAATCTGATCAGTTGAGAACTCGATAGCAACACTCTTTGGATCAAAGTCAGGCTCCTTGGGTGGTTCAGGTAGTGGCTCCGGAGGAGGAGCTGGTTTAGCAGCTGGAGCTGCATCTTTCTTCGGTTCTGGCTTCTTGGGCTCAGGTTTCTTCGGTTCAATCTTCTTGGGTGGCATGCTAAAAAGAAATTCAGGTGTTGGAGCTGGGACTTGGAGAGAAATGAACAAGAGGCTGAGCAGAGCTGAAATGACTCTCAAGCACAGAGGGAACCTCCTCTTTCCATGTTTTATATGTGCTTTGTCTGGGGAGCAGCCTAGCAATTTGAAACACCTCACTATAAAAGGAAGAAACCTAAAATAGATGTAAAGTGATGTCAACATTAGGCATTGTTCTCAGCTGCTGTCATCTAGCCGACAGGGCTATTTGCTGATATTAGCGGGGGGTACAGTTACATTAGTCTGGAAGGGTTCTGCTTCCCTGATGGACAAAGGGATTAGTGTGAAGCCAGTGATCAATCCAAAGTATGAAAATAACTTTGCAATTAAATATAGAAATGTTCTATGCTTTCTGAATGATTTAAATGAACCTGTTGTCGATTGTTCATTATATATTTAGTATGGCAAACAAACAAACAAACAAAAAAAGGATTCTTTAAGAGCCGAAAACATTAAAATATATACTTAAGATGAATATGATGCTAGGAAAGCAAACATTTGAATGTTCACATTCAATATTCATACAATATAGATTTAATATTGCAGACTACATAAGAAAAATGTAAGCATTTGTTTCTATTCATTTTGATGATTGTTGTTTCCAAGAAAAACATAGTTATGTTTTTGTTATAGCATTTAATAAAACATATGTAGAGGATATCATTTATATGTTTACTTTTTTATTGATATATACCATACTCAACAAAAAAATAATACACTAATACTACAAGACACATCCATAAATATCAAACTTTATGCACATCCTGTTCAGAATCAGAGTGGGACACAAGCCATTCTGAGCAATTAACAGACAAAAAGTGGAATACACCAGACATGTCGTCACTCCAATAGAGTCAACACAAAGAAAACAAACCCTGCATGCAAAAAACTCTAAGGGCAATTTGGACTATTTTAGACTGTGAGTGTAAAGCTGGAGTACCAGGAAGAAGCCCACACATACACAGTCAAGACTTTAAAGCAAACATGAAAATCTGGTGATTATAATGAAGACAAAAAACTGAGTAGGGTCAAGATTTCAAAATCCCTAAATGACAAATTTGAAGTTGAGCTATTTTATTTTAAGATGAAAATATAACATTGTACCCTTAAAAGGCAGCCACTTCAGTATTTCAGTACAATTACTATTCATAACATTTTTATTTCCCTTTTCGTTAAACTTTGTGACTTCAAATATCTCATTAATCTTTGAAATGATTCACTTTTGCATAACCCAGACAAAACATTTAAAGAAAACAAGTATGGAATGATCAGATAGATAAAGTTTGACAGTATGAATAAGGGTCAATAGTTTAATATTTTCAGTTAAAGTAAAGCTCCAGATTATACACTTGGTAAAGTGATATTTTCATTTCACTAGAATGTGTCTGCTAACTGGAAGGAATCCTAAACATTTTGGACTGACATAGCCAGACAACTTGAATCTGACTGATAATCTAAAGATCTGGGTCATAGCAACAAGACTTACCAAACTAAAAGACTTTGAGTTCATCAGTAAAGATAAACTGTTGAAATATCGATGGAAAAATTCAAAAAGCTGATCAGAAGAAGAAGGCTTTGATTACTGCCATGCCAATAAAGAATTTCTATTAATTATTGAGAAAAGGAAAATAATTTCAGGCATTACATTTTAAAATAAAATGCAAATAAATAATGATGTGTCTTACGTCTCTTAATCATATTATAAGAAATACATGTTTCTTTCCAAATCAGAAATAAATATCCTAGTTGAATAAAATAGGTATGAAAATATATTTTGTACTTAGTTAATATAGTTTTATCATGGTTACAGTGTGACTTACGGTTACAGAAATGTGTAATGTGTAAGCAACATTATTAATAATAATGACAGCAAAAGGCATTTGAACAGTTTGAATGTCTGCATTGATGGAGCGTTTTTATGTCCTACAGTACACCTTAAAAAGTTTAGGTAAAAGCAGACAAAGTAATTTTATTAAGTGTCTAGTTTATAAATGCATAATATGTCACTTGGCTGCATGTAAATGGCTGCTTGGTAGTTCCATTCAGTGCATGATGAATTAACCAACAAAATATTCATCTCATTTATGGGAGAGAGTCTGCACAGGATGTGCATTTCTATGACACAATTTTAATCATAGTAACTTTAATTTTATGCATGCCTCACAAGTGATCAACTCAGTTTTAAAAAGCTAAACCCAGTCATGAAGTATTCAGATTGTGCATCCTGTGTCTATCTGCCAGTCTGTCACTTGATCTGTCAATCTAAAGCCTGAAGTCCTTGGACAGACTAGTTTAAGTGTGTGTGGGGGGCAGAATCTATGTCTATATAACCGTCCTTAGTCTAAGATCATTATCTCTTTTCTCTTGGCTTTTGAGGTCACATGGAGAGGAAAAACTGACAGCTAATTTGTCGTCTTTTGGTGTGCATGTGTGTGTGGGTATGTCCATGAATTTGGCTGGTGGATACAAAGTGGAATACGTGCAAAGGAGACCAAGTGGGGTATCTGCTTTGAAACACCTTATATTTCAAATTCAATGTTTTTCTTTTATTGCAACTATTGGATGGGGATAAAAGGAAAAACAAAAGGATGACATAGTTCTGGATTTTTCATCTTTTGTCTTGATTCGTAGTAGTAATGGTGAGTCCTAAAGCAGACAGGTGGGGTAGCATGATAAACTTTAATCAATACCCTAAAGTGCTTCTCTGGCAGCCTGTTGGGGGGAAAAAGAAGAATATATATATGGCATTACTGAGGCAAAAACAAAAACAAATGATGGATCACAACACAGACTACAATACTTAAATTGTTAACTTATATTTCAGTGCAATTAATGTTTATGAAGATTTCAAAAAATATTTTGAAACTCCAAACATTTTCAAAGTATTTTGTTCCTCTGGTTTAAATGCCTTTTAAAGATTTCATGGTAAAGCAAATGTCGGCATGACCATGGAATAATGCAGCCAGTTGTCAGTCCACTTTTTTCTCCACCTATACTAAAAGGCAGACTTCAACTCAGTCTTTGTCACATTTCAAATTACTGACTACTTAGGAATGATTCAGTCTGATATTGTCCTTTTTATTTAAAAGATGTCTTTTTGAGCTTTACTTACCAGGTAAAAATAAAAAAAAGGATACAAGTCACTTCTAAAGATAATGCTGAATGTTGCTTGTTTCCACTCCCTTCTTCCACAGATGGAAAGGAGATGAACTTTAATCCAGGAGTGACAGTGCATGGAAGTATGAAATTGTTCAAACCTCAAGCATTCATGGAAACGTGCTACATGTAAAGTTCTTTCAATTCATATTGGGGACATTGGCTGATGAGGCTGTCTTAGGGTTGCAGATACACTTGAGAAGAAAGTAGACATTAATCAGAGAGTCGGGTGGCCTACTAATAACATTCATAGGAGGATGATTAATAGTCGGAAATGTCTCCTGTGACACATCCACCTATAGATACACAATTCCTTGCTCCATTTTTCTTAGATCCATAACAGGTAGTTGTATTGACAGAAGATGTGCATAAATTGCTACACTAACAAAGATTGCTACCTGTTATCACAAAAAAAGATGAAATAGTGAGGTTTTTCTTTTTTGTTTACAAATTTAATCTAAGGGTTGGAGCCCTTTGGATTGTGAGTTGACAACCACATCAAATCCCTCATCCGCTTCATTTAAAGTATTCTTAGAAACAAGAAAGTCCCAAAGCTACCAAAAAGATACCTCAAATCTGCTATACCTGTCTCAATCCACTGCACAACTCCTTCCCTCTAAATGGACGCATAGACAACTGTGTGCCTGCATGCCTACCCTTTGTGGAGATCCACAGATTGTTTGTTCGTATCTGTATAACCAAAAGAGGAGGGGTAGCGGGGTGGCCAAAGACAGCAAACTCTTAATCCCTGAGATAACACTGGGAATGAGGGCAGGCAGACCATTGGTCTGGTATGGGCTAATAAAAGAGACTGATAGAGACAGCAGCTACATTCTTTGTTCAGCCATGGCAGGTGTGGCTCACTTTAAAGATGTGTTTAGTTAACTGGCTAAAAAGAGAATAAGGGCTGAATTCTTCCCATCTTTTAAAGCACCATGGACACTGTTTCGTGGGAAATAATGCAATTTTATTCATCCTTGTGAAAGCCAACTGGTGTCTCATCATTCAAACTGTACTAGGATAATATAAAATGGTGGAATTGAAATGATGACAGGCACTTTAGATTTGTGGCACACAACACAAAAGATTTAACTCTGTGTTGACAAAGAGGCATTTATTGCCTAACGATAAGTGCTTGCCTTTGTCCCGTCAGCGGCCAAGCTAAAAAGAAAAAAAAAAGGGGGGCTTTATGCAAAACAACTTCCAAAGAGCACTTGTTAAAATTAGCTAATCTCAAACAGGAATCCATTTATATTTTATGTGGCCCTATAGAGTTTAGAGAACAGCAACTCAAACTTTCCTTATGAGTCCAGTAATAACACTCCGTTGTTATAATGGAATGACTGGTAGTGGAACCAGCTTGGAGACATCTGTGTAAACAATTTAATTAAGACCATGTTTGATGAATTATAGCTGGTGAAGGCACTGCCTGTTCTAATACTTCAGTTCCTTAATTACACCAGACATCCATGTGTTCATTCTCATTGCCCACCCGATACTAACCCCAAACACTCCCGCACTTACAATGATAGAAATTGAAAATCTACAAAAGGGGAAGTGCATTTCACACTCTACTGAAGCAAGGCAAGCAATTTGAAATTAATCAAAACACAATAAGTTTACACCGTGATAAAGAGGTGCTGTGTACAAAATTATGTGAGTTGATTTGTGAGGTAGGGACCTCCGTTTTACATAACTTTTAAATAGGCCATCCAGACCTTTGCAAGAATTTGGGTATCTGTCTATCCCAAATATGTACATTCTTCACACACTGGCTTGCAAAAGTATCGATATTGCTCAGGTCTTTTTGGCACTTTAATGACTTTCATTGGGATTTTATGTGACAGACCTTCACCAAGTTGTTTATAATTGAAAGGAGGGAGACTGATTGTTCTGAATTAAAAATCCAAAGCATAAACCATTCATTTGTACTCATCCTCCTGCTACTCTGATACCTCTTGATAAAATTAAGAGCAATTTGTCTTCAAAAATCACCTAATTGGTAAATATTGTGCGATTTCAAACAGTCAAGTCAGAAGTGCATGCAAGAACCAAACCACCTGTTGCCATCCACAGCCTTTATTGGACATTTTTGGCTTTGGGACTTATAAAGTCTCAGCAAATAGCATGTGTGATTTATTCTTAGTGTAAATTAAGGTGCTCTGTATAGTAGCTCTAGGGAGCTAACCACACTAGAACAAATATAATTCCTGACCCTAAGGATTTAAGATTTTGGTTAATCTGTGTTTTATTCATTCTGTTAATTGTGTTTAGTTCTAGTAATGTTTCATACCTGTTTTTTTGTTGTATGTGGATTTGGATTTGTTACTCTTTTTTGATTCTCTGTTTATTCTCCTGAACTCTATGTATGTTTCTCCATGTCCATTAGGGATTTTCCCTCAGTAGTAGTGAAGTTTGTCAAAGTTACAGGAAGATGGATGCAACCACATACAAGGTAATCTAAGAAAGAAAGAAGGAAAGAAGGAAAGAAGGAAAGAAAGAAAGAAAGAAAGAAAGAAAGAAAGAAAGAAAGAAAGAAAGAAAGAAAGAAAGAAAGAAAGAAAGAAAGAAGGAAAGAAAGAAAGAAGGAAAGAAAGAAAGTATATAGCCCAGTAGGTGACAATAGCTCTCATATATGTAATTTTGTATAACTGTAAAGGTGTAAATACCTTTTTTGTATATCTATTTCAGAATGAACTATGACAGATCACAAGGTAAACTTGAATAAAGTGAAATGTTATTTTTATTTGCTGTTTCTGTAAGGTACATTTTCTCATCAAACAATAGCTGGGGGATCACAGGGCACATTCTCCCGACTAGGAATAAGCATTATACCTCCTTCCAGGAACCTCAACGTGGAAGTCTGTCTTGAAGATTAGGGAAGTTTCCAAGCTATTCATAACCCCCTGCCTACCTCCCATTCTGTGCAGAGTACTTGGCTTGGTGGCAGAATCCTCTCTTGTTAAGCTGGACTGGTCTATTTCTGATGTGCCTCTCATGTCATGTTTAGAGCGTGTCTCTGAATGGCTTGTACCTGTTTATCCCAGCAGCACACCAGCTTATGTGATGTTTGCCTCAGAGCTTACCAGGTGCTTTTCTCAGCTGGAATGTCTGTATGCTTAATTTAGACCCTTAATCCTGACAAAAATGGACCAAACATGTCTTCAGATTGGTTCCACCTTCTATCAGGCTTTTTTTCCTTTTTTTTTTTTACCTTTTGTGCATCTCATCTTGTTTGTCTCTCCTCTCTTTACAAAATATTGCATCCTCGAGAGTTGTGTTCTGAAAAGCCAATTACATAAACCAAATACTGGGAGCACAAGACAGTTTTGAGCTAAAAAAAAACAAACAAAAAAAACAATTTAATTTCCATTTTCCATTTTACAGACAGCTATACTGATAAAATAAAGAAAAAGAAGCTGTTCAAACAACTCCTGTTGTGACCACATAGAGTCAGACTGACAGCTGGTCAAATATTGACATGATGCAATCAAAGTGCTATGCGTCTTGCAGAAGAGGCAGAAGCAAAGGTATATGGAGTTTTTCCCAGCGACTTGAATCTTTTACAGTTTTTCAGGTCTAGAAACTATTTAAAACATGTTCCAGATTTGTTTATAATGCCATACTGGTATATCTGTAATAAAAAATAGCCACACCAGTATTACTAAGTTACTATTATTACACAAAATGGAACTGTTGTATTTGATTAAAAATAACTATGCATGGTTACTTATCATTCACTCTAATTTGGTTCCTACATCATATCTGACTTGTGTATTTGTGTCTTTTAACATAGTTTGCCTACTCGGCTATGCAGGGAGACTCTAAGAACATGAGTCCTGTCCATAACATATTTTGCCATTTGCACCCACCTTATTCAAACTGTAATTCATGTAAGAAAGAAAAAAATTAATCAGCAAAAGTTCAGAATATTAAAAAAAAAATGTTTCCGGTGTAACAGTGTGGAAAAAGTGACTTAACAGTCTACATTCCACATGCCTAATGCTGTTTGTGCATGAGAAACCTGAAACACAAATCATAGATTTTGCATGGTATAAGAGTTACTGGGGAAAGCCCACCTAAACTTCAACATGCTGCCGCTCTCAGGCATCCTTTGAACATGTTTGAGTTTGGCTTTGTCAAATCCCACATAGTTGCTGTGCAACATAGTGAAGTTAGGTGGAAGCTTTTATAGGATTTGTAATGCTTGGGTTGTGTTTAAGGGAGGAGAGGCGGCAGAAAACTCACAACCACACTGGTACTGGGATTTCCACAGTGTTATCCTTTAATGAACGCACTCTTCACAATCTTGCAAAGCCCGGTTGAACGGCTGTTATCTTATAAAACATGAAAAATAAACAGAGTCCAAACAACCCGAAACATTACTTATGTGAGGGAGCTAACGTATAACGTTCCTTCCACGTTCTCCACAGAAAAACAGAGAGAGAGACGCATACTTGTGACGTCAATAGCAATAGTACAGTCTCTTAAAGAGACACTCACAATTACGGCTGCTACAGATTCTACTGGAAATAGAACACCCAGATGAAATATAATGTCATTTGACGTGTCTGACTAGTGAAAAGAGTGGCAGCCCAAGAAATTTGATTAGATTAATTTGATTAGATTGAATTTGTTTTTGTATTAATATGTTGAAGTGTTTTTGGTGATGCAGTTTTATGGCATTAAGTGTGGTTACTGACTTATTATGCGGATAAATAATGGGATGATGTTGACAAGACAATAATGTTAGAGCTGCCAGTGGTGGCTCCTTTACTCTGTGGAAAGATTTACCCGGCAATGATTGAAAATAAAAAATAAAAAATACTCTGCAAATTTTACTATCAAAATAAGACACCAATGCATCAAATAAACACCTTATTTAAATGCTAGAGTCAACAAAATGTAAGACTTGCTTTATTAAGGAATGCAAATAAAGGGTAAGACATAGCTTATGAGTCCAAAATTATTATTTATTTTTTTTCAGATATACCATGTGGGGTAGCAACTCCACCATGTGACTGAAAGAGAAGTACCCATTTTTTTCCCCTTTTTTCATTGATGGAAATGTGTCTGTTTTAATACATCTAAAAATACATTTTGTTGTACAGGTATGAAGCAGAACTAATAAGTGGTAATAATATCTTGGAGCATTAATCACAATATAGTAGCAGCAAAGAATGATAAAGAAGAATAGACGAAGCAAATATGGTACAGTAACTTCTTCATTTAGGAACTTGACATTAACTCTCAGTCTACAGGACATTACTGTTAAAATATTTTTTCTTACAAGAAGAAAACAGAAGCTTTTAGAAGTAGATTTGTGCAGATCACTATATCTACATGGTAAGACAACGGCAGTTGCTGGGCAACAGATGCCGTTGTATAGTCTACTCTTTGAAAAATCTGGGGCTTCATCCAACAAGGGTAGCGACTCTTTTCAGCTGTACATGTGGCCACAGAGCTTCATTAAGGATAGTCACACTTTCAGAGTGACAGGAATATGCCAGACGGCAGCTCATTTAAGCAAACAGATAAATCATCTCAAGCCTTTACTGTAATGTTTATTGAACTATTGTCAAAGTATGGCCTTTTTTCTGCAGCACAGGCCATAGATTTATCTATAAGCTCAGTCCTCAAACGCCTTCTTTTTATTATAAAAACATTAACAATAAATCATGGAAAGGTTTCTTGAGCGAAGATTTTATAATTAGTGAAGCTCTTTGGCTGCTCTCTTTAGGGGTTTCACCTTGTGATCCTCTATCTCCAACTTCCATTGTGTAACTATCCCTTTTGCCTTCATCCGTTTCCTCCCTATGATACATGATTTCCAAAGCTAACACTGGGATCAAAACTCACAGCTTTCCAACTATGCTTCCCAGTGAGTCCTATTCACGCTGCACTTTCTACTGCAAATTCACATTTAGATGGTGGGCAATGTCAACATTGTTAAGTCTTTTCATCAGTTTTGATTGGTTGGCTTTGTTTTTGACCAAAGTAGCACCAATGTTTCCACCATCCCATTGTGGGCCAACAGTTCTGGAGGCAGTTATTGTAACACAGATGGAGAATAATTCAGATTGGGAATGAAAGTTTTAACCTGACAGTTTCATTAAGAAAAGTTTTATAACCAGAACCCCCTCCTGACCCACACCTATAGTTTTCTGTGTTTCCTCAAATCCACGAAGAAGAGTTTCACGTCTTCTCAGTCAAATTTGAAAAGCTAAATATTGTCCCATAATATGTCAGTTTGCTAATTAAAGTTAAGTTTTTACAAAATGTAATTTTGCTACATGTATATTGCTCCATCCCTATTTTATTTTGTATGCTACTAATTCTTTGTGACTTAAAGTAGTGTCCCAGTTCTAAAAGTTTAAAATGACACATACAACACAGGAGGGGAAAAATAAAATCGGAAAATCAAATAAACATGTGTGACTGAAATTCTTCTGACTATGACATTTGAGGTTTCATCTAAAAAGTGGTAAATAGAAAGTAGTCACTTGACCTTAGTCACTGACTCTCCATTGTTTAAATGTCAACAAGCAAGAGATGGCCTATCAGGGCAGCACTTATGTGGCTGCAGCTGAGACCCATGCCTCCCTGAAGTTGGGTGCAGAAATGATTATGCTGTTTTTGATAGTGTAAAGATGAGTTCCCAGCAGAGGATGTTGTTCATAAACCCAAATCTGGATTTCTCATGTGCTTGGTTGTTTCAAAGAAAGAAAAAAAAAAAAAAGCAGACAGTATTTGAGGATTTTTGGATTCTACTACAAATGCAAAAATGTCCAACTGAAGTTATATTTGCAAGCTTTGTTGTCAGTTCTGTTAAGCTAATATCAAATGTATAACATGGATTTCTGCTCGGTTCAGAGGCTTTGCTTTATTAAATCACTATAAAGTATTCAAAGCCAGACAGAAAAACCACTGCAGCTTAGTTGGAATCTTAATTATATTGCTATAACATCAGTTAAGCCAGAAAAGCAACATAGGAGTGTTTCAGTTATTTTCCACCGCTTGAAAAACTACCAGCTAGTTGTTATTTTTGTGTTGTTTTTGTTTAACATTTGTCAATGCTAATAAATGCTTAAACAAATGTTCCCAAAATGTGCTGAGGTCCATACGATTTTTCTTTTTTCTACCCCAGGTTAGTATGCACAAATAATGACTGGTATATCATATCCATTACTAGCCAAGTTAAGCCATACTGGGTAAGAGCAAATGGAAAATGCTCATAATTTTCTAAGTGAAAAAAAAAAATCAAATAGATAAGAATATTTCCATACAACAAATCCAAAAAGCAAAGATCTTTAGTTTGGATGCATATTTTAGTTGAATAATATATTGCTGGTGCTTAATCTTTCAAAAGCAGTTTCTCTAGGGGAGGTATTTTTTTTCCTTTATCTTTTTAATAACTCATTCTATTTGAAGATATAATTAATTTGAGTAGATATTTCTTAATTGTCTTTAAGGTATTACATAAAACATCTGCAAACTTTTAAAGGTGACGCTCCACTCAAGAGGTGTTTTAACAGATTAGGTGCCTCCATAGTAAAAATGTGGCTTTGGAAATTTAAACTACAGACCTTATTGGCTCATTACAAATCTAATGATTCTAGATGTATTTGGTGAGCTCAAGCGTTGGGGCTGCTCTGACTTGACTGATCAAAATTTATTCAGAGCTGTCTGCTGAACACGAAGAAGATATTAACTAAGATAAAGATGTAACTCAGTGTGAACTTGTTTCACTTTTTATGGCCTAAAAAAGAGGCAGAGTTTCAAGGGAACTTTGTTCTATTTTTCATTGCATAATATGGTTTACATCAACCTATCTGCAGTACAGATAATAAGCCCCTCAAAGCAGACAGAATTACTTTGGCATCATTATGGTACTGCATGAAATTGTCCAAATGTAGTGTCACTGCTATGTAGAACCCCTGGGGGATATCTTGAAAATGTTTTAATTGAGACAGCTTTTCTATTTCACATTTTATGAAATAACATTCTGACTAGTCAGATATCCAAATAATCTTTCTTTCTAGTCAAATGTTCCAGATTTATGTGGCATTTTGAAAGCTATTTTAAGCATATTGTGTATGTTGGCAGAGAACACATTGGAAATTCTTTGCCGATTTCTGAAGAAAATAAAATATGTGTAGTTCATGTTCTCCTCATAACCTATATCACTGAAATCTGTTGGGGAATTTTCTGACTATTTTGTCCAGTTTTGTCCAGCCACCTAAAAGGCAACTGTATGGACCTCTCAGTGCTTACATGCAGTTTTGTAATTCATATATCTGTAAATGTGATTTTGACTAGTAATAATGGAGCTTGAGATTTCTTGAATTGTGTGACCCTTCAAATAAGTCCGGTGACATCATTTGAGATGTCTTGAAAGGCATTTTGATCCATCAAAATGAAATTGAAGATATCCTGAATTGTTCTTTTTTACCATCCATAATGTAAATGCAAATATGTTAAATTACCCTTCAGGATACTATCCCAGTAAATGTAGTCAAAACTCATTTTTAGATATGTAGAATGTAATTACAGATAGCCAGACAAAGCTGATGTTAGGTTCAAATGCCCTGCCAGGGCACTGTCTGAGTGGGCATTAAGACGTCATGAGAGAGCTAAGAACTTCTCACACATTCATGAATGAATCACAGCAACACTTCAGGTGAGAGAATGACATTATTACCTTAATATACATATGCCTCTTGCCAGGTCTCCCTGTATAAAGAAAGTTTATCTGAGGGGACTTTCTGGTGAAATTAAGGTTTAATAATAAAAATAATAATAATAATAGCACATAAAAATGTATGTCATGGCAAGAGCGCCTAGTATTTCTTTCAGATATTCACTGAGGTGTTATTCTCCAAGAACACATACAAAAAAACCAAAACAACAAAAAAAAACTTGCAGTTAACTTGAATCAGCATCATCACAGGACATGTGCAAAACACATTTAGCTGTGAGAGGACATAAAAGGCAGATGAAGTGGATAGAGAAAACAAAACAAATCATTTGAACCACTGTGCTTGCTGCTGACAGGGCATTTTGTTTTTGGCAGGTACTCATACTAAATCAATAGCTTGAAGTATGAGACTTTTATTGAACTAAATGGAATATGCGATTAACAGCTGGGGGCATTGCATCAAAATGTAATGAGTGTGTAAATAAAGACACGTATGGCGATGAGGAATATAGACATGTTCATTGGAATATTTTACATCTCTTTTGGAGAGATGCTGGAAATCAACCGGCTATCTTTAGAACAGACATTTTCAATGGATAAAAAATAAAGAGAGTTCTATTAACCTAGTTTCCTTAAAGGTAACAAATCCGTTGGGTTCTTATTTTCATTGGTGATATTTACACATTTGGACATTTCCAGATTTGGACATTTCCAGATGTGAAATATGTGAGAAAACATTTAAAAATAGATTCCTCTTTGCAGCATCATAGTTTACCAAATATTTTCATCCAAGTTCCTTCTTTTGGTTTAGAAAATTATTCCATGTTAACAAATAATTGTTTTTATCAAAATCACAGATATCACAATAGAACAAGGATTCGTAGTTATCTCGCCAACACACACAATAAGCAGGATGGGAAAAAAGGTGAAATAAAATCAGCTAGCTTTCTGTAAGAGATCTGCACCACAGAGTGGAATCCTGGAGTTCCAAACTGGGTATAGCAGACATTAGCACCATGTACATATGATTATTATATTTGGAAGTGATCCAAGAAAAGCATTTTTAGTTCTGCTACAAATGGTAAGTTTGTTAGACTCTGCAGAAATATTAAAGAGAATTGTGTGTCTTGATCAGATGATGCTAATAGAGAGATGTGAGGTGAGTTTGGCAGGAAGCAAAGGATCAGTATGTAGAAAAGCACCTTCTTCCCATTGTTAAGTCTAGTTGAGGGCAGTGATGTCAGTAATGCGTTACTTGGGTGAATTCACACCTGATACCTTTGCTCCGATTTAAATGGACCAAAGTTTGTTTTCCACTTTTGTCCGGACCTTTTAGTTTCGTGTGTCACATAGCTGCAAACGTTCCTGCCAACGATGAAGTGCCATGTCGGATTGTATTTCTTGTCAAACTCCTTTTTAACGTAGGCAGCGATATCCTTCTCTTTTGGACAGGTGTGACTACATTCAAGTGAACCCCGGTGCGGACCAAACAACCAGAGCGAGAGCCACTTTTGGAGGTGGTCTCGGTCTCACTTCTGTTGTGAGTACAGCCTCGATTGGAACCAATTACAGGAAATGTACGTCTCTTTGGACATGACCACTGCTGCTGCTAAATACTGATTGAACTGAAATTGTACCAGTTCCCCTGTTTTCTTCTTAGTGATGCTGCTGCCAATGTTGAGGGTCAAGGAGAGCAGAGTACCTCATCTCATTCAACTTGCAGCACACCATTTGCTATAACCATTCCAAAATTACTCATCGCAGCCTGTGCTGAATAAGTTGCCTTAGACATTTGTGGTTGAAATAACACAGTGTTTCTCAATACCGTGTTAGGTGACGATAGGCCCTGCATATCACTGAAGCAATGCTTCCCCACACCCGCCTTTCTCTACTATTTGGTTTGTTCCTGTATCCTGTTTGCCCCCCTCCCTTCATGGCTACTTTATGGTCACCCACTGCTGGGATGAATGGAGTGGCTTCCCAATTTGTCCAGTACCCAATGAAGAAAAAGGAAAGGAACGAAAGAGAGAAAGGAGATGGAAAATGTGACAAAATAAAGAGGTACAGTAAAACGAATGCAATTAAATGACCTAGTTATTTAGCAGTGAAGTTGTGACCTGATGCAGTAGGAGCCACACTAGCTAGCCAACCACAGTGCTAATCAATATAGCCTAGCTAGTTTTGCTTAATTGCTTTCATGCAGCTGTCAACTCAAACTCCACATTTTCAAAAAAGAACACCAGCCAAAACACTCATGATCAAACTTTTTTTTTTTTTTTTTAGGCATAGGGGTTTAACTGTGTAGAAATATTTAAAATATGAAACAAAATCAAATATTGCCTTCAAATAGCACAATTTGCAAGCAAGTGCATGAGCTGTTCCAAACAATTATTACATGAAGGGAGATCATAAAAACCATAGTGATGTCGCTGTATTGAAAGCACTGTCTCTTACAGTGCTTTCATTCTCGTACCATTTAATATCTTTTTTACATTGGCTGTCTCAAATTTTTCTTTCTTGCAAATTTTTTTTATCCAGAATAAGAAATCAACCACACTTACTGAAATACTGTAAATATTAAGCAAAGTACTGTAAATGAAAACCAAAATAAAATCTATCGAAGAATAAGAATGAGTAAAAATAAAATAAAAATCTATTACGGTATAAGAAAAATCCACTATTGACTCTCATCCTCATCTACTTTGGAGCTCTTTGATTCATGCTAGTAAAGAAAAACACAGATGTACCTTTTCAGGCCTGCAGATTGATATGTAAAGATTTGTGTGAAGGGGTGTCAAACAGTTGCTTCAGTGCTTTCATACTGATCTTGGTTCCATCTTATAGGTCGGAACAGGTTATTTCTGTTTTGTTTATAGCCTTTATAGCCATAACAATGGAGTTTGGACCACTTGGATGACTTCTTTGTTAACTGTTATGCAAAAGGGAGGGGAAAATGAGTCAAACCAATTACCACATTTGCGGTTGGAAGAAACATTTTCTACTCTGCTGAGATAGTAATTATGGCAACTGAGTTCATCCCAGTTTCTTTAAACATGTTAACGCACTCAAGAAAATCTGTCAGCTAACAAAAACAAGTCAACTGTGCAGGTTCATTACATAACCGTACACATTGTTGTAAACTTAGCATCATTATTGCATTTCCATATACTATTGAAGTTTATTGCTTCATTAAATTCTGCATTTCACTGTGATCATTTCAATCTGATTTAAAATGCCTCTCAGAAAATCCATTGTTTATTTTACCTGTACAGGATGATAACATTTCTTATGTTTTCTACCTCTATTTTGTCTTCCTCTTTTTGTCTCTTCAGGCTTCAAATTGGCTACATTGCTGGCAGTTAATATACAGATTACAATTTCCTTGAATAAAATGACACAAACATTAATACAGCGTAAAAAATGGAAACTTTTCAACATTTTTCTTTCTGTATTTGTCAGTTTTAAGTCCTTTTTTTCTTTCCACTGACTCTTGTAGTTGAAATCAACTTGTAACAACTGTGTAGAATGTACTGCACTGGGGACATAATAATTATTTTAATCTATCAATGGTTAGTATACTCAAACTGAGGGAGCAAGTCCCACCAGATGATGTGAAGTGGAGAACTGCGACTAAAATTTGTTAAGTATTCCACCACTTAAATAACAAAGACTGGACTTTCATTCAAAACCAGTAAGTGGGGGAGAGTTGGTGAAGTTGGTTGGACAGTATGTTGTAGAGCAAATGCTGCCCTTAAACACGGCTGACTCTCCTGCTTGTCATTTTTATGTTGAGGGAGTGAGTGAATACAACTAATAAGTAACCTTTAATCTAGCTTAGTTACTTTAAATATCAATTACATAACCCATTTCCATGGCTATCACTGTCCTCAGAACTAAATCCTAAAGAAAATCAGTGGGATGAGCTGAAGAGAAAATTGTAAATGACAGGATACAAGAAACTAGAAGTTAGAGATTGTGCTAAATGTGATGATCAAGGAACCTCATCTTGATCATTTGCAGTCTTGTAAATGTTACATGAGAAATACAAATGTTTTCCCACAGGCAAAACAGGGCTGAATGAAGTATTAACAAATATGCTACAGGAGAAAATGTGAAAAAAATAGTAACTTCTTAATATGTTTGTTTCTGCACAGAATAGATGTACGACTCATATTAAACGTTGGATTTTACTAAATGTTCCTGTGTTAGATTTTAATACTCCAGCAAAAAAAGGATTTATTTCAAGGTTTTGTACACTGCCAGTGTTGTCAGCAAATCTGTCAGTTATTTAATAAAGTAAACACCAAAAAACATTCATGACTGATGTAAATAAGATTATAGACTATGATATAAGCAACTGGAAGAAAATCAAACTTTTTAAGAAAATAGGTTTTATGTGATCTCAAACAGGAGACATATTTGGTTTTGATGTATTTTGGAGAGGATTTGTTATTGCAGTTAGTCCCAAGAGTCGATTCAACTACTAATTAATTTCAACATCCAACAAATGAGAGTGTCAGTGATAAACTTATTGATCTATATTGTCAATACAACTGCAGCCTGTCCCAGACAATATTCTATTAATTTACATTCTGACAAAACTATTCAAACATGAGAGCACAGCAATTAAAACTTCAGCTATACACATTTACAGAAGGATGACACAAATGATTGCTTACTGAACATTAACTTGTGAATGGATGGGCAGCACATGTGAAAGGAACCATGGGAGCTCTTTGTAAATAAGAACAAACCAATGTATATAAAACAGTTGAGCAAAGTCTGCAAGTCAAAAGAGAAATAGAGTTCAGCGGCAGGTGTTTAAAGGATGAATAAGAAGATTCTGCCTCTGTTGTGTCTCCTTTTTACCTTTTGTCATGGAAAAAAAAAATAAATAAATACTGTCCGGTGTCTGGATGAGTTGCATTAATAAATACATTAAAACCTTTCAAGGTGAGAATAAAAATACAGAGTCAAAGGAGTCTGTCAAGTCTGTTCTAGTAAACGGTTAAATCTGGATGTCTTTATTCCTTCTGGTCAGTATATGTTGTTACAGCAGGTGAGCCCTGGCTGTGGCTGTTTCCCAACAAAGGGAAGGAAGGTTTGATTGAACGATAGGTGTTAAGTTGTGGATAGTTTTGCTCCACATGTATTTTGTGGAGCTCAGCACAGATGGCCTAACTATTTGTCTTTTGGTACAAAAGGGGTGTTGTGTTTGATCCTGATATGTTCTGGGTTTGTGGAAATACAAAGATTAGTTCTGAGCATCAAAAATCTATCCCCTGCTGTTTTATGATACTGTAGGGGTATGTCTGTGTGAGACCTGCTGACCAATCGTATGACAAGACTATTCATATGTCTTTGTTATGACAACTTGATATTAACCAAGAAATCATAATCTGACATAAATTTGTTATGAAAGTATTACTGGTTAAACTATAAAAAATATGTAACTTTATGTTAGTAAAGCTAAAGTTTAATCAGTAATACTTTTATAACAAATGATATCTTGGTTAATGTCAAGTTGTCATAACAAAGACATTTTGAATAATGTCAACTTTGTATTAAAGTGTCATGATTTACCGAATGACACTTTATAACAACAGTCATAAATATTCAAATATATGGTGTTATGACAGTCTTATTCACAACCCGTCCAATAAAGTGTTACCAAAAAGATAAGCTAGGAGCACAATATAAAATTGTTTAGGCTGAAGCTTGCATGGGTTCAAGCATCATGAACTCACATATCTTACAAACGTCATTTTGCTAACACAGATAGTAAAATGTCTGTGGAGTAAAATAGTTGGTATATGTTAAATTTGGCAGCTCAGTTGTCTATTATTATTATTTTTTTTTTGTTAAGACAAGTTGTGGTCCTTGGTAAAAGTTAACAGGGGCCAGTGGGCATTGCTTATCTTTAGTTGTCTATGGGGTTTTCTGTGTTTATAATCGTAATAAAATAGGATGTTCCCATAAAAATCTAAAAAGTAAGACTTTTAACATGAAAACATTTTTTTACTAATAAATTGCTCACAGTTTGACCTAAATGCAATATCAGTTATTTTTTATTTATTTAATTTGAAGTTTTAATGTCAAGTTTATTAAAGTCTCTGTGTATGTTCTGCCCTATTTTTCAATATCTTTCTCTTTCTTATTTTCTTCTTTTTCTCTTGATACAGAAGAGATACATTCCCCCCAGAGTTTTTGTTCCTCTATTTATATATTGCTAAACTGGTGTGATAAAAGGGGCTTGTCTTTTCTTTTAACTTTTGGGATATACTCCTTATTGCTCTTGATCAGAATTGTTTGGCAGCTTTGTCTTGGTGAAAGTAATTTATTTGTGGTTAAACCTGGCTGTATCCTTTGAGATTCTCAGATTTGTAGAAGTAACAATTATGAGTGACAGGAACTAGAGCAGAAAAGTATAGAATATGTTCCATCTTGGTTGCATGCTGACTGGAAGGCTGCACATAATTTAATACTTTTTTCAGAAAAAAAAAAATCTGTATAATGTGAACAGGTGTTACCCTATAGGAAAGGCAACCCATCTATAGCAAGAGCTAGGATTTACACCCTCAGTGCAAAAATGAATTTTATTCATTATAGGCTGAAGACTCTCTACTGTACCGGGAGCCACAGCTCCATGGGTCCACTTTATAATCCCTGTGGACAGTATTATCCCCAGAGGAAACTGTCCATAAAACTGAAAGTTTTGCCCCTTGGGTACAGACAAAAAAATCTAGCAATTTTAAGATTCTATTGTGAACGCCCACTGTAAGAGTCAGTGCTATTAACACAGTATGACCAGGCTGTGCCCAGCTGCAGGATACACAGCATTATAGGTTCATAACTGCACACAAGCCCAGCATTCCCCGATTGTCAGCTGTACATCTTGTGGCCCAAATAGTGTTCTGAAATGCCAACTCAAGTTAGTGGTGTTGACAAGATTTCATATAAGTGGAATTTTATTAAAATAGTGGGGATGCATTAAAAACTTTCAGTGGACAGTTGTCAATACTGTGTTTGAAAAACACAATATTGGCAACTTCTGTCAGTACCAGTGACTTGCACCTAATGTCTTTAATGTTAAACATTTCACCCACTGGTAACTACTTATAACCAGACAAATTTAAATATTTTGTAGATAAAAGTGTTTAAGCAACAAATATGTTGAGTTTGTATATACTTTTCATGCATAAATAAAGATGCATCCCTGCTCATTACATGCCAAAGTTCCATTTATTACATCTGAACATGATGTCAAATCTGGAAAAGGCTTATATAATCACTAAAAATGTATTCTGCTGTTGCAATTAGTCTGTTAATTTTCCTTATTTTTCATAATACTGATATAGAACGTATCCAAACTATTACTGCATAAGTAATAGTGTGCATATTACACTATTCTTCAACTTTTGAGCATTTTGTTTCATTTTAGCTCCAAACAAATGCTTTGTGGGCATTATATAAAATTAAGGCATAATCACAACAATCTGCATAATTCTAAAGAAACACAGAAGTTTTATAAAGATCAGAAGTGCAACAAACAAATTGAGTCCCCTCGCTTCAACTTATTATTCTTTTTTTTTTTTTTTTTATCGTGTTATTTATTGTTCAATCAACAATTATACACTACATTATGTAGCACTATCACTTAAAATCTATATTTCAATATTAAAGTTTTAATTTTACAACACCTGGCATATACAGAGTTTAACTGGGTGCTGTGTGTTTGATGTTTTATGGTAGTCATTGCTGTAACAGAATGTACAGAGAACTGCAAATGATAAAACTTTATAAGGTTAGCTTAGGGTTTAGGTGATGTTACATGAAGTTAATTTGCATAGTCAGGATATAATTGTCCAAATGAGCAGGAGAAATTTGAAAAGCAAAGGTACAGATTAATAAAAATGTGCTGATGAAAAATAATAATAAAAAACAGTAGCCTTTATCCATTTGTTCTGCCAAAGTTTTCAAAAAGTATATATGCATATATATTTAGCTCTGTTCTGAACACCAAGAAATGTGAGCTTGTCTGCTGTGATTCCAACCTGCGCGCACACTGACCTCTGTCTGCAGCATGTAGGACACAGAGCACTTATAATTATTTCTCCCAGCTTCTTATTTATAAAAAACAAGTCTTGTTCAGGTGAGAAACTATTGAAGATTATTGATTGAGGAGAATCGACCTTGATTCTTGATTTTTATCTTCCAGTTTCCACAGCTAACAAGCAAAGTGAAAGACTTTGAAGAGTTGTTATTAACCAAGGCTGACTGAACAGGCTTCTAGGCACCAAATCAAGTGTTCCACTTATGTGAATAGGATTCTCAGAAGGGAGAGTGTCATAGCACAGTTAGTCATTCGCAATAGCTGCATAGAGTGTGGTAGACCTTTAAATGTCATATAAGCCAAAGTAATTCAGATGTTTTGGGATTTTTTCTTTCTAAACGAAATACTTCCACATCTTGGAGTTTTCCATTTAGAGATTTGTGTTTTACTGCTAAGAACTCAGGCTATAATAAATCTTTCAGTTGTCAAATATTGTCTAGTATTTGAAGCATTCTGGTGAGGTAAGCTGCACTGCTCTTGTTGCCTCCTTAAAATAAATTTAAGGATTGCCAAAACATAGACATAGAAGTGAACCATAAGCAAAGTTGGAATTGAAAAAAAAAGTTGCAAGTAGGCATCTTTCAGGACACCATACAGCTTTCTTTTTCGTGTTCTTGTGCTGTATATAGCAAAGCATGACTGCCACTGAGAAACAAAAGCACTCTCAGCATTTTGCATTGGCACAATTATGTGCAACATGTTGCTCCTGCAGCTGCGCAAGTCATCCGTATTCACCACCCATCTGCTGCTTTCAGGGAGCTTGCATTCATAATTGGGACCGTTGTTCTTTTTGACAAAAATGGAACACAACAATTATAGAAAATAATCTGAAGAAAAAGAACAGATTAAAGGCTTGGGACATGTCTCATGTCAAAACCACTGGTTACATGATTGTAGGTTGATTTGCTCCTTGGAGAGAAGTTATGGCTCATATTGTTTAGCCAGGAGGACGGCTTGATGTCAAGTCTTTGTGTCTCTGATGCCTAGAATTGCTTTCTGAACTGGGTTTAAAGCTTTCAGATCTGTTCAATTCAAGATTTACACAAAGCAGCATGAGCAAAAATGCTCCAGTCTGTTTAATAATTTATTTAGAAAACTAATCTTGCTTAAGTGTACAATGAAGTATTCCCCAAAAGTAATCTAATATTATAACATGCTGCTGCTGTTAGTATATTTTTAGAACGTTACCAATTAAATACTTAATTGTTTTCACATTATTTAATATGCATGATGGGATTGATATCCATATTTATTGTTTCAGGTTCATTATTTCACAAGGAGGTAATCCAATTGTTTATGCTCAAAAATGTAACAAAAATGTGCTTATAATGTGCAATGATACACAGTGACTTTACACTGACATTGCTGTGTTTAGAGTGTGAAATGTATTTATGTAAAATAGGTTTGTATTTTCTTGGCTCATGAAATGTCAAACTTACAAGTTTTTTTTGTCTCAAAACAGATCATTTCACACATCAAATTCAGCATTACCAGTGATTAGGTGTGATACAGTTTGAAAATTAGAGTTTGGAGTGAAGGAAGGTTTTAAAAAAGCTTGCTGTGGAGTTGGATAAAGCAGTCTTACTCATATGCATGAATAATATAAGTAAAACAGAGGCCATCAGATGGGCTGATTAAAATACAAGCATTAACATTGCATCAGACAGTCAACATAAATAAATGAAAAGATGTGTCTGAGACAAGCTCCATCACACAGGGCTTAAAACCTGTAAGTGTAAAGAGCAAAATTAGCAGATTCTTATATTGTCACTTGAAGATTTCTCTATACATTTCCTCAGTTTTCAGAAGCCAGAATCACAATGCACATGTTTTACAGCACAACATGTCTTCATCCTCATGAGGCTCAGAAGATTATGGCACAGTTACCAGAGCACCAGTCCGCTAAAAGAGACATGCTAATAATTAAAAGCTAGGAATATTCCCAAAGATATTTTGATGGTGACGCTTATACTTCATGTGTTCTATTCCCGAGCACCATGATAAATATTTAACTACTTGTTGTGTATATCACCTTTGAGCGATAAAATCCTTGAAAAATCTAGTACCATTCTTTGTAATATTAAATAATGAGTATGAAGCCATGAAGTACCTTTATTATGAGTAATTAGTTTTGATGCCCAGTTTAGTTCAGTTGGTAATGGAGAACATACACTTGTCATATTCGTAACTAGTCAAAGTCATTTTAAAAGGTTTGCAAAAATGAACAATATTCATTTTTTCCAATACTGACTTGCCCATTTACCATTTTGCATGACAAGCTGTGACTTTGGTTTCAGGACAATAAAAAGCCAAATCTTGTTCATAAAGAAAAAAAAAAAGATAAGACTGACTTCCTTTATTTCCACAAAATCATGAATATTAATGCATCATCCAAAGACATGAAATTACTATAAATGACACAAAGAAAGCTAATTTGTTCTGATTCTGATTATGTAGTTACACTTTTACCAAAAACATATTTATTTAGTGATAAACAGCCAAAAGAGAATATATCAAACATTATATTTCTTATTAAGGTCTTTACCTCCATTTTTGAGCATGCAGAACATGGTGTCCATGATATGAATAACTGATCTGTCACTTTTTATAGTGAAGTTGAGACACTGACAGCCAGTGCTTGCAGGTGAAATCTAAGTCTGTCATTCAGCACACGTATCTCTTCCACTTGCAGCTTCTCCTCTTCCGTAGGGAGACGGTAATACTAAAATGGTTTTTGTTGATATGTGCACAAGGATAGACAGATTTAACTGAAGTATCTTAGCTAGTGTACAGCTCAGGGACATCAATGTGAACAGATACATAGTCCAAAAAAAAAAAGAAGTCATGACCCCAGTTACCAGGCAACCAATATAACTAAACCATTTTCTCATTTACATTAGGCCTTGAAAATATCAGGAATTTTAATGGGGCCCAGCATTTTCTGAAGCCAATTTCTTGAAATGTATATATAAAAAAAAAGAACTAAAAGTATTTTATACCACAAGAAAACAAAATATGAGGGCAACCAATTGACACAATGAAGAAAAGAAGTAATTGGAACTCCGCATAAAAAAAGCATTCTTAAAAGAATGCCACAATTTTTAAAAAATTAAAATAAATGTTGCAATACCGATATTAAACTCCAGTCTTAAAAATAATTATACTATCACTGTACTAATCTCAACATTCTTAGTAGCCAACCTTATTTTGGGGTTATCCATTTGCACTTTCTTTTGTGAACGCTACGTCAAGTTTGAAATTTTAATAGGATTTTGCACAAGAAGAATAAAAATATTGGAATTTCCCAGAGTTGGGAAATTCAGAAAATCCATTATCATGCAAACCTAAATTACAACTCAAAGTTAACCTCAAAAACATTTAAAGTACATAATTTATGTTTTGAACAGCATCTAACGAGTCACTAAGCCGATCTTTTTTTGGCAAAAGAATGTCTTGTTGTGCTCATTAGCATCGTAACTAGAGTAATTCGGTCGTGAGTCATTCATGATACTCGTATTCAGTCTCTCTAAAATACCATTTGGTGTGGATGTGCAGGTGCACAGGCAGCCAGAAATGGACTGGCAACCAGAGCGTACTCTTGACCAATACCTACTGGAGATAGGCAACATTTTTCCAACCCTGCCAACCTACATGGATAAGCGGGCTTGTATTATATTGTAATATTGAGCAAATTTTCAAGCCGCAGGAAAAAAAAGATCGGACAAAGAGGATTTAGTTAAAAGAAAAGGATCGTTAGGCTTTGGACAAAACTGTATCAAAAAAAGAAAAATCCAGCCAAAATTTACATAGACAAAACAACATCAGAGTTAAACTGTCAACTCTCTTTGTTTGCAATACATACTTAGTGTTAACAAAGTAAAAATAGACCGAATTCAATTGTTTGCCATATTCTAAAGGTTTTTATTTATAAAACATTGGGAAATAAATATTTTTTACTTCCACTTTCTGTTTATGCACTACTTTGTGTTGGTCAATCGTATGATGTCATGTCTCAAATATATTGTAGCTTGTGTATGAAAAGCGATAAAATGTAAAATAGTGGATGTGGTATCATCACTTCTTCAAGGCCTTGTACATAGCATTCCTTGTTGTGAGTCACAAATGAACGAGTTGCAAAAATCTGTACTTTTCACCAAAATGCAAAAGATCCTATACTTTGTTTTGAAAAATGATTACCAATTTAAAGGATTGTTCAGAGTTGGGATAATGGCAACACTGGGATTTTTTGACATTTCACTGATCATAGTTGTAATAAATAAATAAAACAGTTTTCATATGAATAAAGCTCTCATTTTAGTTTTGTCAGTACCATAGTATAAAACTGCATTTTACTGTGGCTGCTGTAAAGTTCTTAAAGGTCATCACTCAGTGACCCGACACGTAAAGGTGAAGTTATCCCTTTAAATCTGTCATGTTCATTTTATCTGAGGAGGATGTTATTCAATATGACAAGCAGTTCAATTAAACAGATGTCTAGATGTATTAAAAGGGGATGTTATACAGACACGTTCACTGAAGCAAACAAATGTGCAAAAGCATTCAGGAATGGAATTAGAATAGCATTATTTTACATAAAATGACCATAGTTCCAGATTTAGAAAAACGAAGAGAAATCTGACTGGGTTTGTATGGAGTCTTTTTTTTTTTTTTAAGATTACATCAAGAGCCTCGGGGAAGGGTTCATTTTACTGTCATAACAGATATTTTTTGTTCCCCCTAGACGAGAGACAATAAAAAGTGCAATAAAAAGACACAGCTAAGATACTTTATAAAACTTGCTGAGTTGAAGAGTCACTTAGTGATAGAAGAACCTACTGGTTACAAAAATGTTTGTCCTCTGTTTATCACCTAAAAACCATGGTAATGGTTTAAAAGAAGCATTTTTGTCTCGAATGGAACTTATTCAGTTTGATAGTCTTGTTACAAAATTTTAAATATTTTTTTAAGATTCACATTATAATGATGAAATGAGATTTTCATCTATCCGCTATTTATATCTTACTTAGATTTTTACTTACACTTCACCTAACCCTAACCCCTAAATGAAAATAAAGGAATAACTGTGTAAATGTAATGGAGCATACCATACATTTTACTTACTCCTGTATTTAGAGACATTTCTATCATCAGTTTTAAGCATTTTTTTTTTTTGCAAAGACTTCTGGTCTTTTAGAGGTTCAAAGCAGACAGTTTGATGTGAGATGATCCATAAAATGTCCCCTTCTGTGCCCTAATTGTGCTTAAAAATACAACTTCTATATAGCCTTACTGTACAATGAGGCTCCAGGTCCCTTGGACACTGTAATAAGCTGTCGCGGATGTGTGAAATGTTGAGTGGCATTCAGTAGTAACAAAAAGGAAAAAAGAGGCAAGTGCTCCTCCATTTATTTTCCAAACGTCTGACAAAAATCAACATGTGTGAAACAACACAATGTAATATCTTTCTTTTTTAAAACTCAGAAGGTTCTAAAGGACTGAAAATAAAAAAATAAAATAATGACAAAAAAGAAAACGGAAGTAACAGCAAATTGCAGACTGGACAAATCAAGATCTGTAAGTAAAACTGTTTTCACAACTTCTACAAATCCTGTTCTCGTCCTCGAATTTGCTACAAAACATACTTAATTTGTGCTTACGCAGGCATGACAAAGTTATTCAAATGTATGCAGTGTTGTTCTCCTGAACTGTTGCCAAATTGTTGCAGGTATTGCCTATTTTTTATGCTTCTGTTGCTCCTGATAAGGAAAATATAACTCAGAGTAACACAGTAGCTCTAAGCATAAAAAATGGCTCCATATAGAAACATGATTTATTAAAACAGTAAAGTGTTTCAACAAACCTGTATATCTAATTAAAAGATAATCAAATAATTGTTGATGCCACGAGTTACCCATAATTTCTACCTGGAGTTGCTGTTTAACTAAACCTCAACTTAAAAAAACAAAAGTGTTATTTAATTGTTGCTGAAGGAAAACAGTTGTGGGCTTCAACACAGGGATGTTTGACCCAACAGAGGAGGGACAACAAAGTCAATTAGTGAACTGCCAGGTGAATTGAGTTTATATAGATTATAAGTGATTACAGGATGTGTTATCCTGCTCCCAAATCTTAGTTAGCATATTAACTTTATTTGATGCAAACAAGCTAGCAAAGTTTTGGAAGGAAGACGCATCAGAGTCGGAGAAAAAACAGGGTACAAATTTCTGATTGCAGCCCCGTAGGTACAGACATCTCCAAGGAAAAGAGGAAGGCACCAAGGCAGACATTTGTGTTCAAGCATAAGAAAATGATCACTTTTCAGTAAGATTGGTGGTGAGCATGGCAGTGAAAAATTAACTCTAGCTTTAGATACAACTTTCTATGTATCCCAGATTTTAGTAACTTTACAGCTCTTCCTACCACCAACAACAGAAAAGGTTGCCAATAAAATAGCAAACATGGAAAGTGGTACTACAAAAAAGGATTTAATGCAAATGACAGAAAACATTTGAATGCTTGCCAGTTTTATCTAGGTTTTTGTTGGTGATGGATGTTTGTATTAACCTTTTGTTTTAGAAAGTAAATTACAAATTTGTAGAGAGAGTTCATAGTAGTTCCGGATTTTTTCTGACTTATTGTAACAGTGAATAAAAAAAGTAATAGTCAATCGCAATGTTGGCAATTTATACGTTCAGCATATATATATATTTCAAAAAATATGTATCAGGGGTCAAAAATAACTGATATTCTGTTTCATTTCAACTTCAAAAAGCAAACTGGAAAAGAAATGCAATACTCTGAAAAGCCATTAAACTGTGATTTATTAGCCCAGTTTAATGCTAGATAAGGTGGTGTAAAACCTGGGTTTAAATTTTAGCTGGAACATTTTGTAAAGGTCAATAATCCATAGTATTTTGTGGGAAGGCTTTTAACCTAACCCTAACCCTAAATACCCAAATGAAGCTGTTTAATGAGATAAAACAAAACAAATTACTTCCAAAGTCCTTCTTACTTTAGATAAGATGTAACCTACACACAACAACAGCATGTTTAGGATTGTGGGAATGCAAATCTGACAGCAAGGAGGTGTGGGGCCTCTGGGCCCCAGAAGAAGCAAGCTGTTCAAGTGCTTAGCAGGATGTTTTTAAAGGCCTGACAATGCATGCAAATCATCTTGAGTGTCCAGGATGCTAATGCGTCTGACTCACCAGAGAGAAAGAGCCTGCCAAGCTGAACTTTAACCAGCACTATACCTGTAATCACAGGGTTTAGTCCCTGGCTGTCTTAATGGTAGGAAATGAAATGCCTTGTGGGGCCTCAACACTGAGATTGAATGTTTGGGTTGTAACCACTGAACACACACTGTCAGTCAAAATAGATTGCCCAAGGCGGAAGGGGAGATTAGTTGAGTTTGAAGGTATGTAATCAGTGTCTCCTCACAAACAAGGCATACATGAATTTGTCAAGGTCTTTTTAAAAAAGTGTTACAAATATATTTGCTCAAAACTTTAATATTTATTCCCATGGGATTCCCCCAAAGCTGGGGAGAGGGAAGTCTGGGCCTCCTTACTTAGACTGCTACCCCCGCGACCCGACTCCCAATAAGCGGATGAAGATGGATGGATGGATGGATGGATGGAATTGTTATGCAATGATTCTGCAAAGGGTCATGATTTTAATTTACAGGAGTACCTGATTTATAACTAAGAAAAGGTGTATACATATGTGTGATAAATTTGTTGCAGTGCAAGCATCTTTTAAAACTTCTGCTATAGTAAAGATGTTTTTAAAGGATACTGGTATAGGATTTTCAGGAGGAATCCAACGTGTTCCCAGACCAGAGGAAATTCATGGTTCCTACACTGGATTCTGGTTCTGCCTTTTTGACACCGTCATGGAGAGGAGTCAAGAAGACATTCTCATCAAATGCTTGAACCACTTCAATTGACTTTTTCAATGTGGAAAAGCAGGTGCTCTTTTTAGATTTCCCTTCAGATGACTAAGCTCATCACTCTATTCATGAAGCTAATGTTCTCTAACTTGAGGAGAAAGCTCATTATAATTGTTTGATTCCAGGTGAGGGCTAGGATTTTGACAGATTTGTTTGGCTCTTTCTTCAGTTCATTACCACAGATTAGGCCCCAGCCCATTTATCCATCTTCTCTGCATTCTAGAATCACTTATGAACATACACAGAGAGCGAGTTACCGTGTTTCAGTTGAGAACAATGAGCTGACTCAGATCTGTTACTTTAAATTTTCCATAAAAAAAGTAATAAATGTCTATTTATGACTATGTTTTATTTATGGCTTGATGAGTAAAAGTGATCTTGTGCAATGTCAAACTTAATTCCAAACTGTATGCCAATCAGCTGCTCTAAGACTCACCTCTACTGCAGTTTTGACCCTCTGAATAGACACATTTCTGTGTATGTGTCCAAGCAATTTTGCAGCCTGCTGGGTTTTTTTGTCCATAATTGCCTCCTGTCAAAATGTCTGAGAGAGCTGATTGCAGGAAATAGGACAGGACATGTGTGCCCCTCATTAACCCATCAGTTCAGGCAGCAGATGTGGCAGATTGAAAGATAGGGTTGCATCGATATTTATTAGCTCTGTAGCACTGTACCAACCAGTGTAAAAAATAGTATTATTTTTTTGAAGCTGTTGTAAATACATGCACTGGAAGAAATCTGTTTTTTTGTTTTTGTTTGTTTGTTTTTTTTAATGTGCATGAAAGCCTATAATGCAACTTAAACATACAACAGAAAAAAGGTGTAGATTAGCAAGAGGTGATGCCCTTTAATATTGATGAGATTAAAGGGCATTAAGTCAAAAATGTATCTGCAAACCTTTAAGCAAACACAGGTCAACACTGGTGTGGGTGCTTGAATAGATCATTTGAGATGTTTACACCTCCAGGGTAAAGAAGGCAAAGTTTTAAGATCATCTTACATTTTGAGCAGTAAGATACATTCTGAGCAACCAAAAGGATAACCAGTGAACCTGGAAAAGAAATGAAAGCTTATTTAAATGCATGCTAGCATCACACAATGATGTTTGCTTCTGTATTTGTGTGCATAAATACAAAATTTGAATCTTGTGGGAACATTCACATAATTAAATTGTTTGATATACATAATCAGGGATTTGAACTTTCGGGTTCTATAACATGACAGCTGAGCAGGAGATGTTGCTGTCGTAATCCGGAGTACTCTAGCAGGAGTAAATGTAAGTGGCAAAACAGCCAACAAGTAGGCAGCACAAACGATCCGAGGAGTGAGAGCATCAGCTTGTTAGATTGTTAGGGCTCTTGTACTGACTTGTTTGAATGTGAGTGGTGATTGTAGGAGTCAGCTAATACTTATCAGCTAATGGTGTGCATGACTTATGACTTCAGTGAGCTGCCTGAGCTTGTGCGAGTTCAGTCTGACACATCAAAGGATTTGGAATCATTTATTGAACCAAATGACATGTAATTGAACTTGGCACATGAGGCTTTGGGCTTGTGGGTAATTGTATAATGAAACCAAGCAGCACGGCTGCATTTAAAGGCACTTCTTATCCATACTATTGATACCTGTTTAGGCCTTGAGTCGAAAAAAAAGTGCTTGCTGTATTCTGAATCATGATGCAAAGCTTTTACCTACAGTGCAAAGAGAATTGCAGTGTATTCTGCATTGGAATGATGTGGGGCACAGCTGGTGTGAAGCAAAACACTGCATGAAAGATGGCTGCTGCTACTGGGTTGTGCACTGCTCTCCTAAAGACCTGAGCACGATCTGTTCTCTATTTTTACCAGCTAAAGTACAAAAAAAAAAAAAAGAAAAGAAAACAAGAGTCACTATTACTATTACAGCTGTTACATTTATTGGCATCCATGACAATCATGTATAAGAAGTACAATAGTTGATCTTGTATTGTAGTAGCATAATCTTACAGTAAATATATGTGCAGTTTTCTAATGATAAGACAGGGGGATATTCTATCTCTTGTGTTATCCTAAAAAAATAATTCTCAATTCTTGATTGTCACAACTTTACTTACTTTAAACTTCACAATAATAAATTTGTGGAAGATTTAGTGAATAGGTACTGTTCTGCAGCTGTTTGCTCACTCATGAAGATCAATATACACATTTTATGAAGATATTTGAATGTATTTTGAACTTTGCTATTTCATATGCTTTTGCACTCTTATCTTTTATTGACTATATAAAAAAATAATAATAATAATCACTGACCAATATGTCTAAACTCCAATTTTAGTTTCATTTCGATGCAAATTTCCCATCTGGGAGGGGCCTACAAGTCTTCAAATAGTTTAGGTTAGTTGAAGAAATGCGAACATATAATTCCCTATTTTAGGCTGTTGCTAATTAGCCGCTAAGATTGAATGCATCATGACTTTTGATGCATTCAATGGAGCATTGTCCTGGAGAAAAATTATGGTCTTCTTGAAAAGTACTGACATTACCATTTCACTACTGGGAGAAATGTTCTAATGTTTATGCACACCTTGACATAGGGTATTGATCTCCCTAGGCTACACCTTCTGTCATTACACAAATAAAAATGACCTCTACTAGTGTAATCTAATAAGAATTTATGTTCACACAGCTTGGAGCTGGAAAATATGCATAATCAGTGAATCCTCACTTGCCTAATAATTGTGGAAACTGCCTGTTTGAATGGTCTGACATTTTAAAACACTCCCAAATGTCCACACAAAAAGCCTTGAACAAATTCTACAATCTTTTGTCTTAGATGGTCTTTTCGAATCAGGATATCTTTTGGGGCATATTCTGTAAAAGCAAACACTGTACGTCATACAAAGCAAAATAGAGTAAGTTCTTGACATGTAATCCAAATTGCTATCAAGTGGTCATCATTTGCCTTCTCAGTCATTCTTTACATCCAGGAACAGATTAAGTCAAAGAAGACAAGTATAAAGTAAGTCTTTGATCTTTGGCCCAAACTTCATGGCTTCTGCCAAATGAGCATTTGAGAGTGGCACTGCTGATTTTGTGTTTTTGCTGATCAGTGCCACAGTGTGAAATTTAGTGCAACCTCTCATGACATTTTACAAGTATTTTTGCCTTCTCAGGCCATCTATAATTACAATCACAAAGAAAAAAAAAGAAAAAAATGTGACGGCTGTGCAGGGAAGTGTAAACGGTTCTGTTGTCACATTGTAGCTTCAACTTAATCCTGCTTTTTTGTTCTCTCAATTTGAGTCATCTTGTGTTCAGATTACAGTGACTCTCCAAACCCATGAGCCTTTAGATGGTGCACACAGAACAATAATATCTGATTAAACTGAGACAATTTTGCTCCCCTTTTTAAGGCTTTCTAATGTATTCACTGTTTAAAGTTCAAAAGTAAATGTAAATTTTTTTTTTACATTTTGTGACACTGTAACAAATATGGTTGTAATTTTTTTTGGCAAAGTGTTTGACTAACAAGTTGATTTATTAGTCTAGGAACCAAATTTTTACCACATTGCTTTTTTTTTTTTTTAGCTAAAGTTCAAACTTTCTTAAGGCTTTGCATGCTTCTGTCAACTCAAGAACTGATTACTGTGATGCTGTTTATCAGCATCTAAAACAATTGTCCAAAATGCAGCTGCACATCTTTTAACTGACATGTTCAAATGAAAGCATGTCACCCTCATGTATCCCTCCTCCACTAGCTACGAGTCTGTTTTAAAATGGATTTAAACTGAAATTGTTAAGACTCTTAGTTGATTGGCTCCACCCTTTATTTCTGTCTTATTGAGTTTATGTGTCTGTGGTAAATCTCTGTGGTAAACGTCCTAGTTCTTTCGTAAAGATCCATAAACTAAATCTAAACATTGTGGAAACAAGGCTTTTCTATTTGTTGCAGAACCCAGACTGTGTTACCAGCTCCCTCTGGATCTAAATTTAACAAGGTCTTTTTAAATTCAAGCCTAGCAACTTTTTATTTTGTTTTAGATTAATGGACTATTTCTCTTTCCCATTCTGGTATGGCTCCACCATCTTTATTCCTGTATAAATAGCTGGCTCCACTTAAGGATGACCATCGACATCCTTTTCTGGATGGTGGCCAAACTACTGAAAGAATGCTTGAACATAAGTGAGGTGATTGGGGAAAAAAAATGATTGAATAAACCAATTATCAATAAATAATCATAAGTTCATTAATTGTTTGCATCCCCATGAACTGTTAACAGTAATTAATGCTGAACTGAGGTCCAAAAGTACCACCCCTGGTTCTGTCACAGGGGTGGTAGAACCACATCCTGTGGTTCAGTGACCCTCTATGGTCACTGAACATTTTCATAATGTCAGTAGACATTATGAAAATGCCACTGAAAACTTTGATATGAGAAGTACAGCAATGAGCTCAAAAATTGTACTGAAAGAAAGTGGTTGGTCATTATTTGGAAGCAGTTAACTTGAAACACATATTTTTCAATAATATTGTTGATGAATGGATGTGTAGAGATTGGACTATAATTTCCCAGTAACAACCTGTCCATATTGTTCTTTTCCTGCAGTGGTTTGATATCTGCTGTTTTCAAATCCTTGGGGAAGACACCTGCTGAAAGGGATGGGTTCACTATTTGCTTTAGATCAGATGCTACGAAAGACAAAACTTTCTCAGACAAAGATGTGGGTAAAACACCAAGAAATCAGGAGCAGGAGGTTAACGCCTGTATATTTTCTAGTACAATTTTTTGGCTGAGTTGATATTACTGTTTTTAATATACAAATATATTAAACTCCATTTGCCACTCCTATGTGTGGCAAATGCACACACATCCATTTTGAGCTCCTTCCCCAGGGCTTACTGCGAAAATACATCACTCAGTCAGAAACAACCAATCAGAACCAACTAAAAGCTTCTTAGCATTGTCAATCATCTTTGTGTACTCGCCACTCACACGCTCTCTATTTTTCTCTGTTTTGCTAAATCAGGTTCACTGCAACATAACCTGGATTAGTTAATATGGCCACCAACGACGGCAGATAAAAGGTTTTCCAGGAGCGACAAGTTGTTTCTCAACATGTACACAGGCATGATTAACAGCGCTAAGCCATTCTGTTTGGCTCTGATTGGTTGTTTTTCGCCTGGAGCAATTAATTTATTCAGACAGCAACAGTAGTAGATTATCTGTCTCATATTATGCAGTCACAACATGGTGACAGTTTTAACAAATATGGAAGAATAAAAAAAAATTTAAAAAAACAAACATGTTTGTAAAAGTGAGCCACTCTTTGCAGGAAACAACCGCCATAAAGCATTTGTGATAACTGGAAATTTTAATGTTTTTATATTACTACTGAGCAGGACTTATGGTTCAGTCAGATAGGGCAAGTCCTTGTTTGTCAATGTTTATGATTCAACAAAGGGCTAGTAACATTTAAGCATAAAAAAAAATCAAATAAGTCAAATAATTCAAAACATGATTTAATGGCACAACATTTCTGTCTGTGTTTATGTATGGGATGGGGAAAACCGCCGTAGAGTTTTCAGATTTATGTCACACAATTAAAATACATACCAGGGCCAAGAATGCATCTCATTGTGTTAAAGTGGAGAATCAATATGCTACAGTATTTCGTTTCACAAATCCCTTGTCACCTCTCCTGAGCAGATGGCTCATAAAAGAAAAAAAGAAAGAAAACACCAACCAGTAATCATATGTGCAATAAATAGTGCTGGTTATGTTCCTGTGGAGAGACTACAGATGGCATGGTGATAGTTTTGCCTGAAAGTGCATGTGAACACTTTTAGACACACCTATCACAATATCCCAATGGGAACTTCAAGCTTAGAGCATGTCACTGCCTAATTAGAAATTTTGAAAAATCAGAATGGAAATTATCTTCCTGGAATATGGTTTTATTAATTTTTGATTTTTGGCTAGTAAGATATATATATATTTTTAAATCATGCTTGTTTACACTTTTAAAAATAATTGGAGAAAAAGCACAGAATGTACTTTCACCTTGACTTTCCTCTGAATGCATCTCTGTGCTCTCTTAGCTCCTGTAGTTCTAATCTGTTGTCACAGCAGGAGGCACGCATGATCCAGAAACAAAAGCACAAGTGTGCTGTATGTTGGAATAATACAGTAAAATAACTTTCTGCCAAACAGTCTACTTTTTTTTTTTTTTTCAAACATGCCTCATGTCAATCAAACCAATTAATGGGTCATAGCAAATTGTTTGTGTGTTGTACCTTTACATCTGAATCTGTGTTCATGTGATCTGTTTCTTTTTTCTTTTGACTTCATGAACTTTGCCCCTTAGCGTTTTGGTCATTTTAGCCTTCACACACTCCCATTTGTGAAAGACAGAGTGCTACAATCCTGGGAATGGGAAAATTTACAATTATGGATCGGGCTTTCTAGTCACTAAATAAATTTCCATAAAGCGTGTCTATTCTCCAAGTATCTGTAAGTTTTCTCTTAGTATTACTATTGATCAATATAAATGTAATTAATTTTAAACACAAATGACATTAGAAACTCTTGGCTAAGTAAGACTTCAGTTTTGCATTTATGTATTAAATCAGTATGGTGTGTCACCTAATGAAATGTAATGAGGTGTAGCATTGGTTTTAGGAGAGCTCTTGAAGCCGCTCTTCCATTTGTTGATTAGCAATTAGTTATGCTGTACAATCATTGAGTAATTCCTCAACTAAATTCCCACAAAGTAACATTCCTGCTAATTCATGGGTAAAATAGAAACATTTTTAGCTAATTCCTGAAACCAAAGCAGTTTAATATTTCACTCTCAGCACAATACTTCCTTTGTTACAATTTCTTTACATGCACCATATCCATCCATGCTTCCTTTACTTCTCTATGTCCCTGGCTACATTTCTTTTGACAGTTCATTTTGATTGTCCGACAGCAAGGTGAAAAAGAGAGCATATACTTCTGCTGCTTTAAATCTATGGCCCCTTTATATCATTTCCGTCTGTTACTTTTAGCTACATTGTGAAAATGTATGTCCTCCCACAAATATAGCACTGTGTTACTTAAATGCAAGGACATCAGACAGGTACTTTATCAAAATAAGCCACAAATGTTGACTTTTGATGTGGCATTTTTTTTAAGGCCTGGCTTAATAACTTTGAACACTAACTGATAAATAAACTTTAATTCATAATAATTCACAAATATCACCATACTAACTACTTTAGTCCACAATGTAAATCTAGCTACCTACCTTAGAAATAAATCTATACCTTCACTTTTCTGTTGATTTAATGAAGTCACAGACTTTGCCTGAGTTCATGCCACATGATTTACACCAGTATGTCAGAAATTGTGTTTCCCCTGACACAGGGGAAGACTTAAAAGCATACAAAAGTTTAGAAGCAAGTTGTTTTGGATCCTTGTTGGGCTGTGCAGCCAAATTCACATCTCCCTATGGCCCTTATTATAGTGCAATCAACCAATTAAAACAGTATTGGGCTAGCAACTGTCTGTTGTTTGACAAGCTATACAGAGGAGCATAGGTTGTTTGTTTTGACATCTGTCATGGCAGAGTGGGCTGCTCTCTGAAGAATGTGATGTCACATGCAAAAAGTCAATACAAGAGATGATTGTATTGACCTTTTAAATCATAATTAATGTATCTTCTGCATCTACCCAGTCTGCACCTGGACATGTTCAGGAAGCATTCCAGTGTTGTAGTGAGGTTTGGGGTCATCCACATTTCAGAGTAGATGACCCAATGTAAATCTGTTGTAATCTTAGTAAAACTCAACCAAAAATATCTACACAAACAAGGCATATCATTATGAGCAGTGACAAGAGAATTATAATGCTGATGATCTCTTTATGATATAATTTGATAGCGTGTGAACATTTCAGTCCTTAAAGTTTGCATGAGAGAAGCCCCAAGATAACTGGGCCAGCATTGAGATTTGAAAAAGTTTAAAAAGATTGCTATTGTAATAGCAAGATGACTGGGTAAGATCAACTTCAAAATCCGAGCTCTTGTGGGGAATTTATGATCTGCAGTAACAGAACTTATTAAAGTGGCTGAAAGTAGAAACAGTGATCAACAGGATTGTGGGTTTTTATAATGCTCACTGATGCAAATGGTGAGTGAAGTGTGGCCTGAGTTGCTGAAGAAGCCAATGCTAGACAGAAAGGTGTCAAAATACACACTCAAAGCAGTTTGTCAAGTGTGAGGCTGCATGACCAATTAGGGTGCTCATTCCCACCTATGCCCCCCACCAGAAATCCCCAGCTGAGAGCATGTGAACAATAGAACTGGGGCATGGAGCAAAAGAAAAATGTAAGCTGGAGTGCTAAATCCCATTTTCTTTTCCATCACATGAATGGTGGACTGCTTTTGAACTGCTTACCTCAGAAATACGTAGGACCACAGTCCACTATAGGAAGTATGCAACCTGACTGGGGCTGTGTGATGCTTTCGTCTATGCTTTGCTGGGAAACCTTCGTCCTGTCATCCATTTGGAATATACATTTTGAACAGTGTTGCAGACCATGTGCATTTTTTAATGGAAACAGTATTTGCTAATGGCACTGGTTTATTTCAACAGGAAAATGTACCCTACTATAAAACTGAATCAGGAATGGCTTTAAGGGGCATCGCTCCACAAACCTCAAATGTTTTCAGTTACTTTCCATGGAGATCCACCTTACAACCTATAGATTGCAGATAATCTGTTCAGGTGAATGGAAAAAAAAAAAAAAAAAAAAAAAACTTTCTGGAGACATGATACCACTGGATGGTTTTCACTTAGCTTTGTGGCTTTGTGCAGTTATGACTTATCACATTTTTGAGTGCAGAAATTGCACTCAAAAATGCAGTTTCTGCAAATCTGCAATCATTTTGCAGATGTGCAAAATGATTATTTTGCACATCTGCAAAGTAATCATTGGAGTAAAACTGATGCCTGTGTTTTCATACTTTGTTAAAATGAATTTACCTCAGGTTAAAATGAATTTACTATCAGGTTATCGGCTGCTTGAGGGCATTTCTGCAGAGGATGCATCTCCACTGGACATAGAGGAACTCTACAAAGTGTTGATTTTGTATGAACATAGAGGCAAAACAGGAAAAGTGAGCAGATGTTGGGGAGCAACCAGGCATTCACACTTTCACACTTTTATTTCGAGATAATGGTGATATGACTTGTTAGGGTTACACAAAAGTCGGACGAGTCGTCACAGTCACATAATTTTGGTTGTAAAACTACTAGCAAAGGATTGTCAATTGCTTTACATGTATCTGACTCCTCCTTCAAACCACCTGTCTCATCATCACCTATCAACTGTCTCTTACCCTTTGAGGCTTTTTCATACCACATGGGATAAAACAACACAACATTGGGAGGGTGAGCGTGAGCTACAGAAGAGTAGTGTCATTTATAAGGTGGGATTTCCAAAACATACTCTTAAACCTTTAACATTTAGATGGAGACTTATGATGGTGGAGCAATTTGCTTTCAGCAAGGCTTGTAATTGGCTTGACCTTTTTATAGCAAAATCTACTCTCCATTCTTCAGCTGCCTGAGGTGTACTGAACTGTGCGTCTGATAGCAAAGCACAGAGCACTGTCAAAGACTGGCTTTTGCTCTTTTATTTTGTTAATCTACTGAACAGTTTTTTCCACATCTATTAGCAAAACAATCTTTGAATTTTTTATCAAGCTTTGAATCGTTATGTTTGTATTTGGTGGCTATTTGTTCAGAAATTGGTGACTTCTTGTATGGGAAATGGAATCAGGAGGCAGTGATACCCTTTTTGCAAAGAGCCTTCTGAAAGAGCAACTAATTGAAAAATAAGGCAGTGTGACAAATTAAGTTTTCACTTAAACCACAATAATATGTCAGTAAGGAAACTCTTGTGGAAATGTTTAAATATGCTTTGATCACTTTAATTTAGCGTTGGCTCTGATGTTATCATTCTGTGACTATGCAGCTCGACATGAGTGATGAGCTCATCTCTCGACACTTAAGTCTTGCCCATGAGTGAGGAAAGGATCTCTGACCTTGGAGCCCGTTCCCCAACAGAAAAGCCCCATGAATTTCATGTGTTCACATATGGTCCCTATTTATAGTATTTTGTTCTTTAAAATGTGGTAAATTTGTGATCATCTGTATCCTATCTGGAAATATGCAAAACCTATACGTGAAATCTTGGTGTATACATCTACTTTTCCATGTGACGCACATAATTTCAATGGTTAAATTAGTATGTACTACATGTGAGTCTTATTTGTGGTATATTGTTTTCACATGTAATTTTCAAACGTGAAATTCATAGGAATTTTATGTAAGCGTGGGGAAGCTGGGGTGGTGGAAGAACGGGGGAAAACCAAGCAGACCACTCTCAGGCTAGCCGTTAGATTCAGCTTTCAGCCTGCATTTAACACTTAATGATAAAACTTTTTGATTTCATTTATGTTTTTTTTTTTCATTAAAGCGTTGTGGTACTTTCGATTTGCTAAAATCTTTACATTGACCTGTGAACTTCAAGTTTATAAAGAAAAACATACTTTAATTTGCTTTTATTATTTATCAACAATGCATTTACTGCATTTTTCACTGCTGCCTTGATAAATTGCAATAATAATAGTAAAAATAATACAAACTAGGAGTGAGAATCACTCTTAAACTTATTGAGACTATCTACTCGCCAGATAAATACATCTTTCCTAATTCATTTAGGTAAGAAAAAAAAGCATCACATGAAATCATAACATGATTAATAATTGCTTAAAACTATGTGTGCAAATATACACAATTTAAGTAAAGAAAAAACTAAGATATGATCTAAATTATAGAGAAATGTTGCCCTTATAGGAAAGCTACAGGAATTAAGATTTTTTTAGTCCTAATTATTACAAATTAGGACTATCCAACAACAGTATGATGTAGTTACTTAGCAATAATTTTCAACTAGCGGAAACTTAAGATTGCTAAGAAGCCATGATGTCAGTTAACTGAAACGTTAAATACTCTCCACTACCTTCTCATTCCACCATAATGTGATAGTGTCTATTCCTAATCAATACAGGCTGTAATTCAAGAAGTTCCATTATATTTCTTCACCATCATCACAGTCTCAAACCAAATAACGATCTCCCTCTGTGTATCAGTAGCTAAACACAGTGCAAAACATGACCAGCCTGTGTGCCTAATTTCTTATTCCTGATAGGATGGAGTGCAAGAATGAGAAAAATAGGACATGCAAATGTAAAAAAATAAAATAAAATAAATATATATATATATATATATATATATATATACTGATTTGATGGAGTGCAAGAATGATAAAAATATGACATGCAAATTTAAAAAAAAAAAATATATATATATATATATATATATATATATATATATATATATATATATATAAAGGAAAATATTAATTCAAACAATGTGCTAACATTCAAACTTCTATTGAAATGTCAATCAAATAATAGAGATGTAAATAGACATAACAGCTTATATGAAGATGCACAAGTTAAATCAATTAAATTATCCAGATCATCATAATAAAAAGAAAAATCTACAAGTTCTACTGTGCCCCAAATGGGATATTTTGAAAAGGTAAAAGCTGGTAGTTGCAGCACCATTGAAAACCTGTTACTAAAAGGTAATATATGTCAATTTTCTTACTAACATTGAACTGCTTTCTAATTTAGTCAAAGGTTTGAACACAATAATTCAGATACATCTTTTTTGGTATAATCCATACCTGCGAGAGCAGTAGGTTAATCTCAGTCTGGCAAGATAAGATGTCTCGCGAAAAGAGAAAAAAATGTCACAAGACGGCTTTCAGGTTAAAACTGTCATGAGGACACAGGTGTCCTTTGCGACCCATTGACTTGTATCTAAGTGTTTTTTGGGCGACATGTAAGGGGTTAAAGAAGGTTATCATATGAACATCAATTTGAGTTTTGTGCACATAGGCACAATGTTCCAAAGAGTTTCCAATATGTGCAGGTGATCTAAATAAATAGCAATAAATTCAAAATATATTGAATGACTTCTGTGAATCGGTTGCTTGAAGATGCCTTATTAGAAATTGTAATGATCCACGAAGAAAGAGGCTCTATAGCAGAAAGCTTCTCTTATGTCTGGAAGGGCAACAGATCGAAGACATTGCAATGTGTATATATGTGTCTAAAATTATGTATCCTCCTGTTTTTACCTTCTGCAGAACACAAGTCCTACAGCGAGTATTGGAACAACTCTTATTATATCAGAAGTCTAGCTTATAAGACATGCTTTGTGCAATTATAATTCTTAACTAAATTAGAAAGCAAAGAAAGCAGTCATTCCATGCTGTCCTTTTAGACATGGAGAACGTGCATAAATAATTTTGTTTAAATAATTAATTAAATATTAATTATAAATTCAAGATTATACATTTAACTTGTTTCAACTCAATTAAGGAACAGTGGCAGTTGCATTCACAGCCACAAGAAGGTCACACAGTGGGTCTTCACTCTACTTTTCCACAAAACGTCTTGAGAGAAGACATATTTTGAATTGCGAAGGAGATAACTATTTCTTTCCTTAAACTTAGTGTATTTGCACATCATTGTGTCTTACAGTTGAAACTAGACATTTACATCAATGTTTCCCCTACCATTATCCACGGTTTGGCACCCTGCCATGCCAATGAGACCCTCCAAGAAGATCCCAGTCATTGTATGTGTATACAGGTTGATAAAATTATTAATGTTAACTATCTAAATAACACCGGATAACATTGTGAGCTATTATTGTTTCAAAGTAGGTGCTCCTCCACTTTCAGTTCTCTTTCAAACTAGGTTTATAAGTATTCAGCTGTCGCGACGCCTGGTCTTACACCACCAAACTTTTTGGTGCAGATTGCACGTACCACCTTCCAGTCAAATAATTTCAAAGGTGCTCTTGCAAAGCATGTTTGCCTGTACGACCCTTTATAAGATCCAGCACCAATGTACACATCAAGTGTAAAAGCCACATGGGCATCTCTCCTTGTGGGTAAGCTTGTTTCTTTCTAGTGGGTATACCTGTGTGGCTACTATCAATGTAAAGCATATGATAGCCTATATTTGTGGACTTATACTAACCATATTAAGAGTTTGAAATGAATTCAAATATCATAAAACAATAAAAAAAATACTTTATTTTAAAGAAGCAACACCGCCGGCTCCCTGCAAAAGAGGCTACTCTGCGCTGCTATTAGGAAAGAAGGTACACTAGACGACATGAAGTAGAGGGGGAAAAAAATACGAAAGAATGGTACCCAAGGAAGGATAAGTTGGATACATGTTTAGTTCAAGCCTGTGAATCCGACCCTAATGATGTCATATGGTGCATTGGAACAACAATAACGTTGTTTGTTGATATAGTTTAGCCTTCATGTGTAAGGTTTCAGATACGTTTTGAAGGCTCCCTGTAAATGATATTTAATCAGCAGTGCCAATCATGCTCAGTCTTAACGCTGCTCAGATCCTCACACCATCGTTCAAGCTGAAGATTGTCGGTTTGCTGCAGCACTTGTAAGGTGTACTTTTTCAAATATTCAAGCTAAGAAAATGGCTTTCTCAAAACTTTCTACTGCAGCTTTATGTGGTTTTCATTTGTGTATATCTGCATGAATTTTTCAAGAAGGATTAAAGTACCATTCAAAAGGAACTGAAACTCTTGCTGTTGATCCATGTCTGTTTTGTGATCTGCCTGTTGTAACTCTGTGCTCTTCAGACTTGAGGGTGAATGCAGACTCAAGCTTTGGAGTTTGAAAGGTCCCATTGGGATTTCCTCTATGAATTTTCAGCAGCGGAGTCAAAAGAGTAAAATTTTTGCAGGCTTTTCAGCTGGTGAGCCACTTTTGTGTCTGTGCTAATAAAGTGCAAGAGCTCAGACTTCTAAAGAAATATCCTGTTTCCATAGCTAATGTCAAGTTGTTAGCTTGTAGGGTAATGGTTTGAGAAACAATGGTTAAACACAATTCCAAGAAAAATATAGCTGTGTGACACATTCTCAGGTTAATTGAATTGCAGTTTCCCAATAGTTTAATTTAAGCCAAAATTAGGAATGCATCATGATGATAGAATCAAAACTAAACATTTTCTATATTTGTAATTTTCTAACAAAACAAATCCTTTATGCAAATCTAATTTTTATTTAGTTTTGGAATAGGTTGCATCTTGCAAAGATACCAGTTATCATTGAATAAAAGACAAACAGCAACAACAACAAAAAACATTAAACGTGTTAGAAATTACTCATAAATTTTATAGTCTAATTTTAATATCCTAAAAGTTGCTAAATTAATATTTTAGGCAGATAATGTGTTGAAAAATTTCATGACCTTTCCAGGGCTTCCATAATTAGTTTAGAATATTAGATCCTGTCGCTGCATCACTGGCACAGACTAAAATTTTCAGCAAACTGCAACAATTAATCACAAACAGCCCAAAATAAAGGTTACTCATTTTTCAGTGTGAACAATGGCTTTCTATAAAATAAACAGCATCTCATAGGTTGTTCATTTTTACTGTGTTAATAGGTAAATATTTTTATGGTGATGAAGATCACTGTTCTATGTTTCTAATATTATTTAAAGCAAAGGGTTTACAGCTAGATCCCCTAGTTAACTTCTAATGAAAATAATAATAATAATAATAATAAATCTGTAATTTACATAAATATACAGAATATATGTATAGCAACCATCCACAAATAACTTCAGGATTTTTTCCCACAGCTTTTAAAATGTGTAGGTACAGAATGATGTTCAAATACCATATTCCCTTGCAGCTATTACTTGTTTCCTATTTTTAGAACATTTTTAAAAATGCTGATTGTGATTTGCAAAAGCACACTGGGATAAAGACCTTCATTTTTGAAGATATATCATGTGATTTGATTAAACTAAAGTGGGACTGTTTGGGGACTATTGTTCCATTTTGAAGAAAAGGGGAAGATGCTTGTAAGCCTGGGAACAACATCCCAACTGTGCAGAATGAGGGTAGCAGCATCACGTTGTGGGGATGGACTGCTGTAGGAGAGACTGGTGCATTTTATTAAAAAGATGGCATCATGAGGAAATAACATCATGTGGAAATATTGAAGCAACATCTCAAGACAACAGCCAGGAAGTTGTTCCTTGGGTCTAAATGGGTCTTTCAAATGAAGAATGACCCAAAGCGTACAGCCAAAGTGGTTACAAAGTAATCTGCCAATTGCTAAGTGGAGCAGCTGTATCACTGGGTGAGACACATAAGTTTCTGCCTTGGTTGTGTTTGTTTTTCTCACGCCAGGCCAATAAGTGAGCATATCAGCCAGAATTGTAGATGACTTTTGTGCGAATGTACCCAATACTGTCATTGTGTCCCTTTCACTGCACCATACTAATAAGTGAGAGATTGGTGTTAGATATTTCACAATTATGCTTCAAAAAAGGGGGGAAAAAAGTTAGAATTATTGACTAGACAAAAGTATAAGATTGCAGCAGAACCAATGCAGAGGTTAGCAGATAGAACTGATTTCCTAAAGGTGCACTATGATTTATTTTCCATTTAATCTCTTTTACTTATGCAGGTACCTTTAACCACAGGAGGTTACAACTTCCAACAGTAATACCTGAGCTTGAACCACTTTTTCACCTTTTTCTAGAGGGCCGTGTGTGGTGCTTGAAATTACTTTGATGCTTCACACACAGAGTGGCAGGAGATGAAACTCAAGGTCACAAACAGGGCTTGGTCATTGTCACTCTGGAAGGTTAGAAAGGAGATTTTCCAAGAGGTGCTTTCATGTAGAATACCAGTATTATTGTTTGTCTCAGGAATTTAAAACTAATTCTAATGTACTTTCGTCTCTGAAATTGTTCCCCATCTAAGTAAATGATTATGAATTACAGCAGGTTGTAATACTGTGGAAATATTTGCTTGAGCCGAAAAATCCTTGAAATGGCCTGATTTTACTTGTCCATGCCTCTGTAGATTCGTCAGATATATTACTACTTAAAATTCTGATATTCTGAAACACCCAAACAACACTTGAGGTAAATCTATAAATAATGTGGGGAAATATACATATTAGTTGACTGCTGTTTACTTCATCTTGTTTTGTTCCTTTGATGGAGCTTTCCGTGTCTGCTAACAATATTTATTTGCCTCTTTCTGCTGGCATCAAGCAAACAATTCGTGTCATCCCTCATTCACATAACTGACAGCTTGCCATTTCATTTCCATAACAATTGAAAGGACATAAAATGACTACTTCAGAGTTGCTCAAATCTTTATACTAATGATGTACTTTATTATTTGCTGCTTACTTACTGGCTGATATAAAAGAGCAAATGCCACTTATTATATTGGAATAACCAACCTTTGATTAAAACTTACTTTTTGCACTTTAAGTTGGATACTAAGCTCATAAGTTGGATGTTCTGGTTCAAATCACTCACAGAAAAAAATCTACACTTTTGGATAGCACTTTTAGTTCCAGTGTTAAAAGAAAATCAGTCAGAGTTGTGAAGCAAATCAGAGAGTGTTATAGCACTGTGGTAGGAGGTTGTGCGGAGGATGTTTTCTCAGAATGAGCCACTGTGAAAAAAGGTGCCACATTCAGAAGTGTGATACATCTGGTCAGACAACTTAATTTTGCTGTGTCAACATACAAACTGCCTAGGATTTACATCCATTTTTTTATGTCGTTAACTTATGTGTTTGAACTAATATTGGCTCAAAGATGACAAATTCTGAGCATATGGTTTATAGGCTGAAAGAAGTTATTTATTCTATTCTGAATCACCTATAAACAGAACAAATTAGTAATTTATTATTTACAAAAATCTAATGTAGAATAAAATTGTAAGCAATTTAAATAGTTTATTTGTTGGTAACGTATGGCCACCAAGTATGTATGTAGGTGTATATATATATATATATATATATATATATATATATATGAAAATTTTAAAAATCTGTGGACACTTATGCAATTTGTTGCATTTAATCTGACAAATCTTAATTTTAATTGCATACAGGCTACAGTGTAGAAAGAACAAGCATGCATAAGAAAATAAAGTGCAATACTTTATCTTGCCTTTCCATTTAGTTCTTCAGGTGTCTGCATCGTTTGATTGTTGCCCTTTGTCAGTCAGTAAGAAACAGCTTGTCAGCTGGTCAGTTCCTTAATGGTGGTCCCTGTCACATCTGTCTTCAGTTTAGGTGCTACAGTCCCTTTATGTCTGTCAGCTTGTTACCATCAGAAACTACCTTCTGGGAATGTTGACCGTTCTCTTGACCTATCTTTAATAAGCTCATGCAAATGTTTGATCGATTGAGGAGCAGCTTGGATAACTGACTGTGCCAGTTATCCAAGATATATCCTGTTATATATCAGTTCAATAACAGATAATTATAAAAAATGCCCTTTCATAAAGGTGTCTAGTTAAAGAGGCTAAGACGGAAGTTTTAATGACGGTCCACTATTTTTGTGGTTAATTAGGCGGTTAACGTAGCCTGTCATTGCCTTCCAGCGAAATTCCCCTAAAAAAAAAGAGAAAAAAAATTTCTCGCTTACAGCACGGTCAGGGATTTCTCCCCTTGACTTGGATTTTCTCTGGTAGATCTTTTACCAGGCCAACTAGTAAACAGAGGGAGAAGTTGTGAATGATAATGATTTTCTGCACTGTTTTAGAATTGCTGTCTGCCTGTAGTTTTAGCAATGGGAGCAGAAGTGAATGAAGCCTTCTAGTCCATGTTGATCATGCTTTCAAATATCAAATTGATCTTAACAACGACGTCGTTCGGATCGCCACTTCCCTCTTTACAATGGAAGACAGTTGCTCAGTCCAGGCAATTTCCAGTAAGCTTTTCAGTGTCAAACTGGCGCATCATATATGTCATGAAAAGATTTAAAACCTCAACACAGTCCATGACTGCAGGAAGCAATCCCTTCTCAACAGATGAGAGCCTAGACCTTCTGTGTAATGCAAATAGCATAGGACAAGGGGCTGGTTTTCTCCAGACCACTGTTAGCAGTGAAGGGGTAAAAGTCTTTTTTTAAACAACAAATGATCATGCACAAACAAGTTCAGGAACGGTAGCTGGTTTGTAGTGACAAAACCATATGTGGGAGACAAAGACAGACAAATCAAGTTTATTGCAATCACAATTGATTCAAAAACTCTGTTAAGTATATATTATGCATATAAAGAGAGCAAAGGTCATGAGGTGATCAGAACATCCCGAGATGGCCTTGAGAAGGCAAACCTTGTACCAGTATAACAAAATATGTACTAGTAAGAGCTTGTGCATAATGACCCACAAGCGTCAGTCTTGTGGGTCGGTGTCCTGCAACTTTTAGATGCGTTTCTCTGTCAACACACCTGAATCCCTTCATTAGGCCATTAGCAGGTCTATGTGGAAATTGATTGGATGAGGAGGAAATGCAATACTTTTCAGACCTGTTGGACTTGGGAAACATCAAAAAGTTGTAAGTCCACAGTCCTCAAGGAGTGGCGTTTGACACCCCTGATGTCGGCTGTGGTGTTCAAGCAATGCTCAATTAATAAATACTCAGTGGCCCACATTGTATGAAAAATGCATCCTTATACCATTACACCAGCAGCCGCCTGAACTGCTTATACAAAACAGGATGAATCCATGTTTGTGGATCATGTTGTTTTATAACACTGTCTGACCCTACCATCTGATTGTAGCTGCCAAATTTAAGGATCACTGGAAAAGGCTATGTTTTCTAATCTGCTATTCTTCGGTGTTGGTGAACATGCTTGAATTTTATCCTCGGTTTCTTGTTTTTAGATGACAGAAGTGGCACTCAGTATGATCTTCTGCTGCTGTACTGTAGCCCATCTTCCCCTCTATGATGCATTATATTGTAATGAATGGTTATTTGAACTATTACAGTTGCCTTTCTATCATGTGTCATGTATTCCCACGAATAGATTTAATTTCTTTTTTCTGGATATTTTATGGTCTCTGTAAACCAGAGAGATGACTGACTGAAAATATCAGCAGATTCTGAAATCTTCAGACCAGTCCTTCTGGTATTCACAGACATCCAGTGATTGCAGACACAGTTCTGCCTTTCTTCCTTATTCTGCTGCTTGGTTTGAAGTAGTCTATCCCACTTCTAGATATTTCTAAATGCATTGAGTAACTACCAAGTGGTTGGCTGATTTGCCATTTATGTTAACAACTAATTAAACAAGTATACACAATTAAGTGATTGGTGAATGTATGTGGATATTAATTGTTCTGTTAGTCCTTATGACTACCATTAACAATAGCATAATGGTAACATTTCATCACCTTCCTAATATTGTGGCCTAAGTCATCGTTAGGCACAAGTGAAAAAAACAAAAACAAAACACTGCCTCTTTTTTGCCAGAAGATGACTTTGACAAAAGAAATTAGGTGACAATTTGAAAAAAAGAAAACTAATGTGCATTGTTTTTCAACAAAAACAACAATGCACATTTCAGCTTTGGTTTCCTCAACATTGCATTGCTTATTTACCCTACAAATACTTTGTTTTTAATCCCTTGCGTTTCACCTTGTATATGAATTGTGTTCCAGGTCCTATAATGGTGCTGCAGTTGAATTACGAGCATGAATTAAGTCATAAACCATGCACTTGCCAGTGAATATACCCCCTAAATCAAGAGAAGAAATACTAACTGTTCTGGACTGTGCTGCAGTGACTTTCAGACCTTAATTTCACAAATGCAGTTGCCTGCTTCTCATCAATATCAGATAGGCCAAGACATGATAAGCTATGTGAAATCATAATTTGAAAGGCTCTGCAATCCTCATTAGAGCCTGAGAGGGAAATTGTTTTTGCCTGTGTGCAGGGAAATAACCGAAGGTCTATAGTAAATGTGCTGTAATATTTTAATGGAACACATATGTCAAGAGTGCATTTCTAGAACACAGCGGAAGAGATGGATGTGATGTGGAAGGAATGGCATTAACACCAAGCTGACCTTGATCATACAGTTTAGAGCAGTGTGGTGTTTCCGTGATTCCACCATGTTAAGGATGTCAACATTATAAGCATAGATATAGTCAGAAATGTACTAAACTACGATTACTTTGGAGTAAGGGCTGGTAATTATGCAAATGCGGTTATACTATATACAACTAGTAGTTTTAGCTGAATTCCATAATCTCATAGCATAATTCTTGTTATATGTTTTTAGATTTTTTTTTTATATATTTTTTTTGCGAATGATTGTATGTTAAGCCCATAACATAAAGCCCAATTAATCAATCAATAGCGTGATGCCAAATTAAATTTGGCAAATTAAATTGGGCATCACAGCATTACTCATTTATAGAAATCCATTGAAATTAACAAAAGAAACATTGGATTGTCACAGTCATGCAATTTTTTTAAGGGGTTAATGATTGATTACCATGGTGTTGCGTAGTTACAATAACAAAATCTCTTGTTTTTTGGGGTTTTTTTTTCTAGCATTACCTACAAAATGTACCTACATCAACTCCAAATTTAATGGATAAGCTTTTCACAGCAAAGCAGTTTCTTGCTTTGGAGATGCTTCGGGAGCAAACTACATCAAATGTAAAGGAGCAAAGAACTTATCCACACACGTTCATCAAACTGTCTCAGAAGGAGTAAACAACACAGCTGCACCTCTCCTGAGCCATGCCTTGTGTCTGCAGCTGACATTGGGGGCCAAGCTATTACCTTCCTGCATGCTCCCATCACAGCCAAAGTGACAGCACAGAGGGTTTCCTTGTCACTGCCTTAGCTCAACAGAATGCATGAAACACCCAATTTTGCTCCTATCCTGAATGTAACTTTGTATGACTTCTTTGTATACAGTGACTCATAAATTATGATTTGCATGAGGCTGTTTTGTTGGATTAAAAGCAGGTATTAAACATGCTTTTTGTAAAGGACGCATTCTATAAAATGTTTTGGGGTTTTTTCTTGGTCTTCTTTAATATTTTAATCTTAAATGTGGAAAATCTTCCTAGTCACAAAAAATAAAGGTTTGAAAACATCAGTCTGTATTACACGTTTCACTTAAGAGTGTCATGATTTCTGGTTGTTGTTGGTTCTGACCCAAAAGCAGAGAGGTGAGGCAGTAACTGAGTTTGATGATTTAATGAATATGTCAAGCCAGTACAAAAGTCCAGGCAGCACAGGTGAGCAAAAGGCTAGGAGCTCAAACACAGGTAGGAACTGGTAAAGTTTACCAAAACAATGACATGACGTTTGATAGCTAAGACAAGGATCCAATTGAGAAACAGACACAGGTGGGATTAAATACACAAGAGGTAATCAGGAAACAAGAGACATCTGGGAGCAATCAAGGCAGACAAGCCGACACGGGAAAATCTAATCCTCACAAAGGAACTCAGTTATTGAAATAAACCTTACTTAAATACTTTACCTTCAGTACTACATGCATCATTTGGGATGTTTTTGTAAAATGTTGGTCATTGTAACGTTCTGTATAATAATGATGAGTGTCTTGCTAAGTATCTTTAAATATGTTCTTCTTGGTAGGAGAGGCATCAAATAACTGGTTACAAGATTAAATGTGTCTGCCTTTTTGCATAAGGTGTATCACAATTTTCAATCGGTGCCCTCCAGCTTTCTTGATTTACCTGAAATCCTTTCAGAGGGTTTCTGTGTCTTATTCAGCATTTGAATTTGCTTATTTTTTCCGTGTGCTGGAAGACATCCACTTCAAGGAAACAAATTCCAATTCATAAAGAACCCAAGGACAAGCGCAAATATAAAAGCAATAAAAGATATCCAGGAGATAGGCCCTATCTGCAGTTATCACTCTGCAAAGCATGCATCATGCTTTGTCCTTGAGACATTTTCTTCTTGCTTCTCTCGCTCTCTCTTATATTTACCCTATGTTATGAAAGAAATGTGATTAAACTGTTCTGCTGCAGAAAAACTACACATTTTTTCCCAGAGCTATTATTTTTGAAGCTGGAGAAGCAACTGCCTTGCTAGCAACACATTACATCTTCTTATGGCCTATTATTTAATCCTTATTTTTGTCACATAATTTTGAAAACTTGTGAAAAGCCTTGTGAAAAACAAAATAAATTTCCCC
>CAEFZX010022703.1:3719-17006 GCA_903066825.1 Alfaro cultratus | reverse complement strand
GGAAAAGAAGAGGCTCCACTGTAAGCAGTTTGAAAGAGAACAATCCTCTTATTTCACAAGGCTGCAGTCATGGAAGAGCATGCTGATCATGTGGTTTCAGAAACTCAAGGCAGGTCAACTCGGAACATTATTGTCACAGCAGCAATTAAGTCCATTGATGCATCTGACTTTGCTTTTTATAATTTGAGATTCTTTAAGTTTTTTTCTTTGCTCACCTGTTATTTTTAATTTGCGGTGTAATTTCTGACAGTATTAAAGGGGGCTGCACAGTGGCGCAGTGGGTAGCACTGTTGCCTTGCAGGAAGAAGGTTCTGGGTTAGATTCCCGGCCCAGGGTCTTTCTGAACGGAGTTTGCATGTTCTCCCTGTGCATGTGTGGGTTCTCTCCGGGTACTCCGGCTTTTTTTCCCATTAACTGGTCTCTCTAAATTCTCCAGTTACTGCTGGTAGTCAGCTGGTCTCTCAATGCAATTGATCAAATTTTCTCGACGAGAAGACTGGACAAGGGAAAGACCTCCTGCCCCAAGAAGACACCTGCAGCAAAACATTATGGATTATTGGCCATAATGTGTCTGATCATCTTGTCCTTCAAAGATGCTGAAGATTTGCACTGGTTTGAATTTTTGATAGCGGGTTTTCTGCTGTTTGGAGTTGGCGATTATCTGGCATATCGGAAAATTTGGAAGGTGTCAGCAGCTGTTTCCGCCCTTGTCAGGCTGCTGATGACGCTAAACATTGTGAAAATTAGGTGAAATTACTCTTTTGCTATTTTCTGAATCGGAAGCTGCAATCAGAAGCTAACTTCAGCTTCAAATTGTCAGTTAGGAACGCCACTAGAGGACAGGACTGGCGTTTCCTTCTGTGAAGTCCCATTCTGTTTAGAATGGTCTCAACCACAATGCGAAGGAGCATCATTATCTCTCCAGGAAAACTTGACAAACTTCTGTTAGCCATATTCAAAGTTCTTACATTTTAGCAAGGTAATTAGAATTAAAATGATTAGCTCTCAAAACAGAAATACTGAATGAGTAATTTAATGATGCAGGAGTGGAAATGCAATCTTATCAGTCAAGAAGGAGTGTCATGGTTAGCAGACATTATTGCTTTGCACATGAGGAAGGAGTATGGGTAAAATAAGCAGAAATGTCTGGTTCTGCTTATTTAGACAGGAAGTGCAGAGACGAGTGGCCAATGATGCAGAAAATCATAAAGGTAAATTAAAAAAATTACCTTACGTTTATCATTTCGTTTGAAAGAAACAATGCCACTTATTTAACATTTAAAGAATACTGAACTGTTATTTATTCGAGAGAAGAGGATTTACCAGCTCGTATTTGGAATGTAGTTTCTCTTGGATTTGAAAATAATAATAATAATAATAATAATAAATTTTATTTATAATGCACTTTACATTCCTAAGAATCCCAAAGTGCTAAAGAAAAAACGTAGATTGCCAAATAAGATCGTTTCTCCGTCTTTTGGTTTGTGGTGTTATTGAAATAAATAATGTGTTTTTAACCAACCTGAGGGAGAAAGCTTCTTACTTTAGGAATTTTTCGGAATCCAAACGTTTGCAGGGAATGACTTCTTAGCTAACACTTAAAAACTGGGCAATATATCATAATCTTTGATTAGTGATTTGATTATCACTGACTTTATTTATTTGCATGTTTTTGTTTCAGCTGAACAAGGGGGTGGATTTTTCTCATCTGTTCAGTGAGAGATTAAAGTACTTTTTTATTTTAGGCATCTTTACAAGCGTCCTAAAGTGTAATGAAAATATTTCAAAATAAGATTAAATAGATTAGTTTTCCAGGGCGTGCTGTGGTGGCGCAGGGGTTTAGCACGCCCTACGTTTGGAGGCCTTAGTCCTCGACGCGGACGTCGCGGGTTCGACTCCTGGTCCCGGCGACCCTTGCCGCATGTCCTCCCCTTCTCCCTCCCCCCCTACTGTCGCGGAAAAATGCGAGCCACTAGCGCCGCAAAAAAACTCTTCGGAGAAAAAAATGATAAAAAAAAAAAGTAGATTAGTTTTCCGATGGGTCCAATGGAAGTGGGATTCTGTATGCTGTGGATTCTTGATGACTAAAACAAAACTAAGTGAAATGCTCTAAAGGAAAGGAAATGTGCAAAATAGTTATTTTACCTAACTATGTAAAACCTGCTGAATGACCTGTGTCAAGTGTATCGATTCTACTTTAAAAAAAGAAATCATAAAAGCCATGACAGTTTTTGTTAGGTTTATTCTTCAAATAAACTCTGAAAGAATCAGAAGGACACAAAAACGTGTCTTTCTGCTTTAAGGGAGAAAAGCGTGTCAAACTCAGCTGCCTCAGACGAGCTAACGCCAACGAGGTCTTGCAACCCTTCAATATTTATTCACTTCTAAGCATAGGCGTGTCGTCATAGTGATAATTCAACAGCTCAAACAAGTACAGGAAATGCATTCCATATATAGTAACTCAAAAAGAAAGCTGCGTTTGACAGTTACACAGGATGTCACCTATATTTGTAGACATCTGATGTCTGAACATGGTCTGGAAACTTCTTTAACAGGAAGTCACATTTTGCACAAGTATAAAAACAGCAGAAACATCAGGAAATAAATGGTAAAAAGTATTGATTCCCTGTCAGTTTTTGTTCTAACTGCACAGTAAATTCTGCAGAGTTAAATCAACACTATGCCGAGTCTATTTGGTCCCTTTCAGAATTGGCTCTTATAGAGTTATTTCAACAATAGTTTGAGTAGTTATAACTTTTTNTTTTTCAAGTGTTAAAACTACTCAGTTTCTTGTTGAAATAACTCTGAAAAGAGTTAAATTGACACCAATTCTGATAAGGACCAATTAGACTCGGCATAGTGTTGATTTAACTCTGCAGAATTTACTGTGTGTGTGAGTTCCTGGCTGAAAATAAGACAAAGATACTTAGTGTTAAATTTTGACTTTTCATTTCATCGTAGTTTGCAACAATGAGCCAACTCCTTTTGTTCATCTTTCTGCCTCGTACTTTGTAACACTTTACCCAAAACCCCGGCTGTGATGCAGCAGAGAATACTCTGACCCGGAATTTAGCAGAAAAACAATGAGCACTCATAAAAAGAACAAAGACAAACTCGCACAGAGGAGGGAAACCCAGGAAGTTAATTATACCCAGGAGGCACCGACTGGAACGCATCAACCATTGATGGCTACTTTGGAACAACAAAATAGATCTGATGTTTCATCAAGACTGGATTACTGTTCTCAATGTGAGGAGGGAAACCCCACACTGTAAGGTAGGAGTCTTAGATGATTTTAAAAATGACTTTCTATACTTTCTGAAAGCATATTATAAAGGGGGCTGCACAGTGGCGTAGTTGGTAGCACTCTTGCCTTGCAGCAAGAAGTCCTGGGTTCAATTCTCAGCCTGGGGTCTTTCTGCATGGAGTTTGAATGTTTTCGCTGTGCATGGTGGGTTCTCTCTGGGTACTCCGGCTTCGTTTCTTCGTTAATTGGTCTCCCTAAATTCTCCAGTTGCTGCTGGTGGTCGGGCAAACTCGTCCAATTGCCATAGAAGAAACAACTGAGAAGAGTACATTCTGAAGCAGGTTTTCCAGAATTTTATGTGTTTGCAGTTTTACAAACATCAGGCAGTGGACTCCTTTTCCACTGCCTGACAAGTTGATGTCGACATTGCATCAGCATATTTATCCTACAAAGTTAATGATCAATGCATGTAGGAAATTTGCAATCTTTGTTTTTTAATCTGAACTTCTGCTACTAGCTGATAGTCAAGTTTATTCTGAAGAATTTCTGGGCCTTTCCCATGACAGTTGCTGAGTCTGAGAGCTCGTCCAGACTAGGGTCAGTCTGAGTCAAGCGAACTCTGCTCTGCCTGGAAATGTGCTGGTTCACCAATAAGTGAATCCTGGTACAGTTTTCTTACAGAGAGAATGCAATCCTTACAGCATGATAAGGTCCTGAGGGCAATATTCAAAAGAGTGAAAGTCCGACTGGTTATGCCTCGGAGATGACCTTGGCCCACCATCTGCCACACAACCTTCACCCACAACCTCCTATCATCAAGAACATGATAGATGTTGTTTTGTCCCACGTGCCCCCAGCGGTGAATTTTAAAGAGGCATCAAAGGAGTAGAATAATGTCAGTATTATTAGTATTTAAATTAGATAAGAAATATGAGCATTGGTCTAAAACGAGTAGGGAACTGAACAAACTTCAGTTTGTTGATATTCAATAACAAACTGAGGTGGTTTGAGTGCTTTCTAATTCAGACATGGAAAACAATTCAAAATAACTGTATCTTCTAAGGACTGTAGCCATGTGATGATGAATAATTTTACTTCTGCTGCCATCCCCTGGGGGATACCACAAAGGTCTGTTCTTGGTCCCCTGTTCTCAAATTATGGATCTGGTCAGCTGGTCTCTCAATGCAATTGATCAAATTTTCTCGACGAGAAGACTGGACAAGGGAAAGATCTCCTGCCCCAAGAAGACACCTGTAGCAAGACATTATGGATTATTGGGGGACGTGGAACATAACGTGTCTGATCATCTTGTCCTTCAAAGATGCTGAAGATTTGTATGTGTTTGAATTTTTGATAGCGGGTTTTCTGTTGTTTGGAGTTGGCGATTATCTGGCATATCAGAAAATTTGGAAGGAGTTGGCAGCTGTTTCCGCCCTTGTCAGGCTGCTGGTGACGCTAAACATTGCGAAAATTAGGTGAAACTGCTCTTTTGCTATTTTCCGAATCAGAAGCGGCAATCAGAAGCTAACTTCAGCTTCAAATTGTCAGTTAGGAACGCCACTAGAGGACAGGACTGGCGTTTCCTTCTGTGAAGTCCCATTCTGATTAGGATCCTTCTCAGAGTGTGAATACTATTAATGGTCTCAACCACAATGCGAAGGAGCATCATTATCTCTCCAGGAAAACTTGACCAACTTCTGTTAGCCACTAGTCATCTTTATGCCTGCACTAAAAATATGCTACAACCACCTACTGGATAAATGAAATTATCACGTTTATACAATATAATTATTATGTTTGTACAATATAATTATCATGATTATACATTATCACACTATAACATGATAGTCTTCAAAATTTTATTTTCCTCTGTGACAGCAATATGCTTCCATACAGTGATGTTGGATCAGAAAAGCAGTTTGTGCAACTTTAACAAATCAAAAACGTTAAACTTACTAAAGTATGTTGTTAGAAATTCCAACTCAAATTAATTAAATTAGGCATAGCTCCATATATTTAATTAAAAGATTCACTGAGTTCACTTTTTTGAGTGTTGTCTCAATTTAGTTTACAAAAAAGAAAATCACTTCAAATCCAAAGATACAATCAAGTTCTGCTTATTATTCAAATTGATAAAAAGTTTTCTTTCTATGGAGACATATCTGATTAGATCAAGTAATTTTGTAATTTAGATTTTCTTTCACCAATATATATAAATTCACTCAAAAACAACAGCATTTTATAAAACAAAATGGTCTTTATTGGAGTATTTATATGGAGAGAAAAAAACCTTACTTCACAATGTCTTCATCCTTTAGGTTTGCCATTTTGAACTTCATATAAATGTTTGGTTTTTTTATTGCCAGCATAATGTCACATGACATCACTATTTGCAACCACTTCTTTGCATCCAGCAATGTGAAGTCAAGCTGGTTAATAGCCCTCTTATCTACAGCCTGAAATGTCTACATCTCCTTGGATACAGAAACAGTTAAAGGGTTTATATCAGATTCAAAGTTCTAACATTTTACCAAGGTAATCAGAATTAAAATGATTAGCTCTCAAAACATTTTATGTTTTTAACCAATCTCAGGGAGAAAGCTTCTTACTTCTTACTAAGAATTTTACCGGCAGAATTGTTCAAATTATGCTTTAATTATGAAGTATTTTGCATTATTTGTCAAGTTATGGTCATTCTTGCTCTACAAATCAGTCCATTTTCTTCTCAAAACAATAGTTTTATCGAGTTAAAATTGCTTTTGCCTTCATTTTATACATAAGACAGAGTCAGCTTGACCTTTAGCACCTGGAAAAGCCCAAGAGACAAAAAAAAGAGTTACTGTACATTTTGTTTGTGATGAAAGTAAAATATGTTCCACCTTCAGATAGAACCCGTGTTTATACAATCCAATAATATAACAGGAAACTGTCTTCTCCTTACAAGTAAATATAAGCTTAACCTCGCATGAATATAAAGTAGGAAACATTTATTTGTTATTCTTGGGTGTTTCAGGCTTTAAGACGGGTTTAACAGGTAGAAATACCTTTAGCAGTAGTCACAAGAAACATGAGCTTATTTATGGGTCCAGAATCCCAAACATTGCAGTGGAGACATTTTTGCATTTCTGTCAGTTAAGGACCGGTATTTCACCAAACTCGTCGAAATACAAGCACAAAAAGCTTTTGAGTGATTATGAAGTGTGCATGTCTACAGCGTAGGAGTTGGTCATGACTGGATACATGTGTACCAAGTTTCATAATTGTTGATCAAAGCACGGCTTGGGGATGATTTTTTTTCATGTTTCCAGGGGCCGATGTGGAAAAATTCAGCTATATTCACCAAATATTGTACTTCCTGTCAGTACACAAACGGGGTGGATTAGGATTGATCATAACGAGTTTGGTGAAATTCTACTGTAGTGTGTCTAATTTAGAGCCAAGCCTGGGGGGGGGGAGGACAGTCAGATAATGTTTCTGCATGTTGGTGTTCACGCTATTTTTATAAAATCGGGCATATTCAACATTGTCGTGGCCCAATTATCGCAGCCTGTGGGTTTTTCCCTGACAACGCAGCCTGTTGAATGTGACAGATAGCCAATCAGAAAGCGCGGTAATGTAAACACGCTGAGAATCCCAAACAGTTGACATGGCAACTGAGAGTCCGGTGGACATCGGAGGTGATATGTGGAAATGTTTATCACTATATGTAAAGGTCATTTTTATATATGTTTATTATATGTGGTTATGTTTATTCAGTTAAAAATGTTAACTACAAAAAAACATAACTCACCTCCAAATCACAGTGCAGCAAATAGAGCAGTTGCTTCCGCCATCTTTTATCAAACGCATTTTCTTTTTGTTTCGTCTTTTATTGTTTTAAAATGAGTCCACAAGTTATCACTGGTGCTTCTACATCGTCATCCGTGTTTGATTATCCTAAATTCACGTTTGGTATGATGGGCGTTTACTGGATTTTCTTCTGGAATCAGGATGTTCGTGAGTGGAATCGGTTCTGTGTTGCTCCTGCTACCGATCCAACCTGTTGGACTTTTATCGGTTCTGTGGTCACAGAGGTTTGGAAAATCGTCCGACAATCCTTAAATCCTGCCGTGTGAACCAGACCTAAAATTCACAAGCTCCACTCCTCTCATCTCGTCTCGACCACTGCCCTAACTCTTTCTAACTCTGGTTGCTATGGTAACTTTTATATATCCCTTCAAAATAAGATACAGATGCACCACAAAAAACGAACATTTTACTTTCGTGAAAATTTTAACTCACGATAACGACTAATGGGAGCCCTGAACTTGTTTCTCTGCAATGAGATGGTCCCATCTAGGAGTAATGAGAGACAATGACACCCGAAGTGTTGCTTAAGCCATATGCACAGGATGCTACTTGGTCTCTACGTGGCGAAGCAGCTTGGAATGTGGAAATCACCTACTGGGATAAATTCATTCTCCTGTCTCTTCTCTGGGCCTTTTCCACTTCGCAAAGAAACTTTCCAAAGACATCTGATCTGTTTCTTACTCATTTTGCTGCTCGTGGGCTCAATGTTGACACGCAAACATTAATAATTTTCAAAATAAAAGATCCTCCAGACTCAAATAATACATAAAACGGAAATATTTAATTATTTATTGTGCGGCCCGGTACCAATTTGACCGGGGTTTGGGGACCACTGCTTTAAAGGTTCCATTCTTCAATTTTATCTCAATGAGAGGTTTTAGCTACATTTCTCTGTACTTCCACTTCAAACCTCCAACTTTCCCTCCAGAGTCTCCATTACTGCAATTAGACTGTGTGCGGTAACAGCATTGTAACAATGGAGAAGTAGTTAGATTCCTGAAAAAAAGTATCGACTTTACTAACACCTTTGCTTTGAACGCAGTTATTCCCATCGCTGATGATGAGTCTAAGATTGGAAGCTCTCCTTTCCATCTTCAGATCCCTCCACATATTCTCCATATATTTGGAGACTCTAGTTGGATCATCACTTCCAGTCAAATGAACATGTTCATTTTAAACCTAAATTTTTAAAAAGTCTTAAGAAGGGTATACATATTTTTTCCCTCAACCATGAGTAATAGTTATTTTCATAATTTTCTGTTTTTACTTCAGCATTTACTGTTTTTACTGTATTATAAAGACAATACAACAAAAATACTGTAGGCCGTTTGGCTTTTATAAATTGAAGTAAAATATTGTCGCCATGTTGTTTATGCTGCAATGCATTCTGGGTAAATGACGTATGCTTGGTCAGATTGCACTAGCTGACCAAGCCAAAACAGGAACGAGTAAAGTCACTAAGCCTTTTCCATTTGAACTACAGCGCATTGAAATTGATGGGAAAGTAGAAATCACAAGGGGTAATGAAGAAAAGCGGACCAAACTGAGGAAGAGGACAGAGTTGGCCATCGAAGTTGGTGTTTGTGCTGCTGCTGCTAACTTCAGCTTTGTAAATGAAGCAAATTAGTTGATGTGCTGTGTGTGTGGTTTGGTCTTCGGACCGGTAACACCTGTTTAGAGGTCTATGATTTCACATTCGTTACGGGCTTCAGAAGCAAAATAACTTCCTTATAGCTTCCAGTGATGCTCGTCTCTAATGTTCCTTTCCAGCGTCTTTCGCTCGCTCACTAGCTTGAGGTGTTTGTTGTGGGGCATTTGGTTTTTGGTTTGCAAGGGTTGTGATCACCTGTTGGATCCGTCATCAATTTTTGCTTGTAAAAATGACTCAAAGTCTTCTGGAGAGAAATGTTGAGAGCATAAATATGGTTCCTGTAGATGCTGTGTTCTGGCTCTCTCCCATTCTGCTCTGATTTGTTCTTTATTTTCACATGAAGTGATGTAGACTCACCTCACCGTTTTTTATTTATTTTTTAATTACAACCTACAGCGATGCCAAATTTACACCGATGTCAAATGCAGTATGATAATCAACAACTCGGGTAAAGTTAACCTTTCTGTGTTTACTCTGTAGATCCCAGTAGAGAATGGACTGATATGGGTCATTAACCCAGCATGGATTGCGCAGATAAAAAAAAAGGCTTCTTCCAAGGGTGAAAAATATAATGAAAGCAACATGTGCAACTAAAGAAAAGTGTTAGAAAAGTTATCTAAGTTCATTTACATATGAGTTTATTTGAAAGGTTATGTTTTCATATTATTATTCTGTGTGTTGTTACTATTTGACTCCTCTCTTTTGTGATACACTTTTAACTGTTTTTCTAGGTGTTTGCTGGGGGTTAGGATTGTTTCCACATGCTTGTGTTACCAGCTGCTTTGATCAATAGCTGTCTGTGTTATCAGCTGCCTGTGAAGCTGACTTATAACGGTCAGCCTTGTGTCCTTGTAAGGGCATGTCCACAGAAGGTTCCAGAACATCCCAGAACATATTGTGGGAAAGTTTATTGATCAATTGTTTGTGTGACTATGTGAAAAAGCCCAACCTCCTTCCTTGTAATCTTAATAAAAGGCAGTTGGGGGCTGAGAGCCGACGGTTCTCCGCGTCTGGCTCTGCTCCCCTCTACTGCAGAAAAGTAATTTGTGTCTCTGGTTGATTCTTTGCAGGTTGGGAACCAAAAATACACCTATCAAAAAGCATTCCCAATTGTATTCTCATGGCTTACCTTCCCAGGGAGCAATGGTTGGTAATTCACTATTTGAAATTACTAACCAATCATTTGTATGTCTGCCCTTTGGACTCAGTGCAACAGGGTGCAACCAATTTCTGAAGTTCAAGGGGTGTTAGTAGCTTAAATGCTCCACTTTTTGTTTGGAAAACCAGGGACATTGGCCCCACAAGGTGTTTTCTTCACAGCCATAATAGTCCAACAAGTGCCCTAGAGATTCTACAATGAGTTCAACGGCTCAAACAGCCAGATGTATGCTGTATCGTTTCTGTGGGATTTATTACCCTGAGAGGGTCCATTGATCCTCTCCATGTGACAAAATAGAGCAATCCTAGTGTGCACTGTGTAAACCTGCTGATCCATTCAGGGACAAGGGTTGCTGGTTGTTATCTCCAGCGAGCTCCAAACATGACACACAACTATAAATGCATGCATCATGCCTAAGGACAATTTAGAGTTACCAATTGACTTAACTGGTATGATTTTTGACTTTGGGGAAGAACTAATGTACTCAGAGAAAGAAAATAGGAGAAGATGCAAACTCCAAGAAGAAAGACTTCAGGTTGGAATTCAAATCCAAGACCTTCTTTTTACAAGGCAACAACGGTAACAACTGTGCCATCATGCAGCCAGAGAATGGATGTTTCACAAAAAAAATAGCCCTCCCAAAAGTGGATGAAGTAGAAGAACGAAGCAAATCCTCCCACTTCTCTAACTTCAATCTACTTACTTCCGCAATAGTGCCGGCACTACGGCTCCACCCTGCAGTGCAGAGCTGCAGAGCTACCAACCTGCAACTTTTAGATAAATTCCTGCTCCAACAAGCCTGATTCAAAAGGCTGACATCCCTCACGAACAGTAACTCAGATCTGCATTATTTTCAAAATCGATAGTCATTAACCTGGGTGCTTTTTTGATTTTCTTTTAACACAGAGCCAGATCGAGTCGTCGCGCCTACTGGAAGGCCAAGCTTTAAGAAAACGTTTTCCTCTGAACTACAGATGGATCTTTCTGTTGTTGACTTTCTTTGTCTTATGGGTCATGTTTAGCAATCGCAACATCGCTGATCACATAGCCGGTAAATTAGCAGGGGTGAGTATTGTCATCTTTCAAATATGAACTTCAACTTTATTAGCATTATACTGTAGGCTGGTAAAAGTACAGCTTTCAAGTTCAATGAATCAAGTTTATTTGTATAGCACATTTCAGCAACAAGGCTGAAATATGTAAAGAAACTGTGATTTTATGGCACTTGGTTTGTTCAATCTCTAAACTTTATTTTCTAGTTGAAGAAGAAAGTCCCCACCACTGAACCTCCTAAGCCAACCAGTTTCTGCTCCTTCCACTCTGTGTTACCTGAAGACGCTCTTAAGTTAGAATTTTTAAAGAACTACATCACCTGGCCTGAAACACCATCTGTCCCAGCTAACTTCTCTCTGAATGACACCAGTCATCCCGCTCACAGCACTTTCACCATTCTTCCACGTGACGGAGGGGGAAGTTGGCATGTTGGTGATCAGCTGAAGGTCTTGATAAAAATGAATGACTTTCTTGGTCGCCCCAAGAAATCTGGTGGCGACGTCGTATTTGGTCGACTGCACAACCCAACTGTTCATGCAGGGGTGGTGGGGAAAGTCTTTGATCATCACAATGGTTCCTACACGGCTGTATTCTCTTTACTCTGGGAAGGAAGCGCACAGGTTGAGGTAAGTCTGAATGATTTCCTCTTAAATGCACAAATAGTGTGTCCTAGATAAGATCTCCTTCTTACTTTCACCTAAATAAGCTTTTTGTGTCACGAGTTCTGGATATTGAGGACCTGAATGCTGAAAGTAGGCAGGTAATGTGTTAGGTCCATTTATTAATTTGGCCTGAGTTATATCTGCTTGTTTTTACCACAGTGTTTATACACAAGCCCTTTTCCTCTTGTTGTCTATCATGCAGTCAGAAATTTGAAAGGTGGTGACTGATGTGAAAAAGCAGAAACACCTTTTGAAATATTGGACCTGTCATGTTGCCCCAGGAGTATTTGATGACCCTCCTGGTTTGGCCAAACATCTACGTTTGGCCAAACCAAACGTAGATGTTTCTCTTGACAACTAGGGTATAAACTTTTCTTGAATATTGGGAAATATAGTCACCCCTTCAGTCTTTCCAAGGTACTTTAGGAAATTGGATAAAAGTGAGTCTAATTACTAGATGAAATCAGCTGGGAAAGAGCAGGACATTAAAGATAGTTCAGGGAGAATTGATTAAGGGAATAAACATAGAATTAAACAGCTCAACCATTTACTAAGGTTGAGCTGTAACAGAAAGGCAAATAAGAGACAAAACAAACTCAACAGAAATGACACAAGAACATCAGGAGCAAAGACAATGTGGCACACTACAGTAACTGGATCATTAAACTAAAACTAAGGCCCATTAAACACAGTCAAATAATGCACAGTACAAAGTCCCAACAAAAGCATGACGTTCTTGAACTCATTTTGTTTCTCCACAAAACAAGCAGAGTGTAACTTAGAGCAATAAATACACAATATCACCACAGTATATTCTCCATATCCTTTAAAAAGACTGCATCTACAAACATTTATAAAATATTTAGTCTCTCGAGAGAATCAATGGTTTCCAGTGTGGTACCATGATATGTTATGACTTGTCCAGTAAGTCCAGTTGGGAAATTTCCTTGCTACTAAATATTTGACAGTCAACTGATAGTGAGGTTGTATCAAGGTGGAAGTAATGGGGAGCAAAACAACTCCGGCACAAAGAGCTAAGCATGTAAAATTACAGATTTAAGCTGATGCTAATGCATGTAGTGCCCAAAGGTGGCCAATGTCCTGCAGAATCAATGGCTATAGACAGAATCAAAAGATTCAGATTTGAATCTGTTGTATTCAGATTTGAAAACAACAAATCTGTTGTATTCAGATTTGCAGAAGAACAGAGAATAGAGTATTGTGGAATGGGGTTCCTCATCTTACATCTACAAGTGCAAAGCAAGGCACTAGGTACACAATACGGCAGCGGAGAGATGTTTTCTGAAATAATAAATAAAGCATCTTTGTTTAACAATCCGATGCAATATAGGTTTACTATTTGCCAGTAAACCCATATTGCAACTGCATTGTATGAACTGGAACATTGGGAGGAGACAAGATTGCCTTTTTCCAGCCTGGGACTGACCCTTGTGTGAACCTGTATCCCCTGCTTCACTGACAGAGGAGCTCAATCACTTCTTCACCTGTTTTTAGATTAAATCACCAGTGAGACCCTACTGCAGCTGAAATCCCTCCACAGCCAGATCATCACAGTAAAGGCACAGAAGTGTGGATTACCTTGAGGGCAGTGAACTCCTGGAAAGCTGCTGGATCTGATGGTGTAGGAGACAGTGCAGACCAGCAG
>CAEFZX010022702.1:0-29453 GCA_903066825.1 Alfaro cultratus | reverse complement strand
CCACCAACACCGTCACCACCACTAGCACCACCAACACACCACTAGAACCATCAACACCATCACTAGCACCACCACCACCACACAACCAACAGCATCACTAGCACCACCACCAACACACCACTAGAACCATCAACACCATCACTAGTACCACCAATACCATCACTAGCACCACAAAAACCATCACTAGCACCACCACCACTAGCACCACCAACACAACCAACACCACCACTAACACCACCAACACCGTCACCACCACTAACACCACCAACACCGTCACCACCACTAGCACCACCAACACAACCAACACCACCACTAACACCACCAACACCGTCACCACCACTAGCACCACCAACACACCACTAGAACCATCAACACCATCACTAGCACCACCACCAACACCACCACACAACCAACAGCATCACTAGCACCACCAACAACACACCACTAGAACCATCAACACCATCACTAGCACCACCAATACCATCACTAGCACCACCACCAACACCACCACAGAACCAACAGCATCACTAGCACCACCAATACCATCACTAGCACCATCAACACCACCAACACCATCACTAGTACCACCAATACCATCACTAGCACCACCACCACTAGCACCACCAACACAACCAACACCACCACTAACACCACCAACACCGTCCCCACCACTAGCACCACTAACACCACCAACACTACCACTAACACCACCAACACAACCAACACCATCACTAGCTGAAAGCGGAAAGGATTCTGTCATTAAGACAATAGCAACATAATCTTTGCATCTTAAAACATAAACTTAGTATAATTTTCTAACAATGACTCTCGTTGGAAAATAAAATGTAGAGTATAATTTAGTCTCTATTTAATGGTAACGGGAGAGGGTGTTTCTCGATTTGGCGCAGCAGTGGTTTTGCAGTGAGCCGATAATGTCCAGGGTTGACAGGCTGTTGGGAACACGGTACCGATCCGGTGTAGAACGAGAAGATATCTGGCTCCATGCAGGCCTGCAGCTGCTCTGCAGGGTCCTGTGTTCGACTCACACACCGCCTCGGCCAAATCAGTGTTTGACAAGTAAGCATTAAGTTTTAGTGTCATCATCAAAACAGCACGTGAATTTGAAAGGAAAATGACACGCTGAACTGGACGATCAGACAAAGACTACGACAACTGTACTGGCATGACGGTTATGATGCCCAACATCACCGTTTACAGTACGAAGCTGAGGGGCATTTTGCTTCCTGTGGCCCCCTCTGAGTCCCCCCTTCAGTCTGTTGCTCGAATCTTCCTGGCTTTCATGCCGCGAGGCGGTTTGGACGTTCCTGCCCACAGTCATGGTAACTATTCAGTGCTTATTCTTTGTCGGGTCAACAACCTCACTCTTGCTCCCTTCAAGTGATTGCATGCAAACCAAGGTAGGGATTTTTTCTGTTTTGTCTGCAGGTTTCTAAGAAAACCACCGTCTTCCTTACAGTACACTTCTTTATTTGATACTATAGTACTGTATTATAGTCAGAAGTGGGCAGAGTACACAAATATTTCACTCAAGCAAGAGAAGCATTTCTTGATAATCAAATTACTCAAATTAAAGCCAGTACAAATACTCCTAAAAGTACTTTTCTTCCAAAAATATTACTCAAGTAAATATAACCAGTTACTACCCAACTCTTGTTGTAGTATTATTGTGTAGTACTATAATGTACTGCATTATAGTAACCTCTACACCTAACCATTAACCTAAGCAGTAAAAAAAAAAAATCACTTTTTCTTATGGGGCCCAATAAGGAGCAGCAGGTCCTCACATTTTTGGAAAGATGGGCCTTGCAAGATGAGAAATGCTGAAACACACACACACACACACACACACACACACACCCTGCCTTTTGTAAACAGACAGAGATCCTTTTGTTTGCTAGAACACAGTTCCTGGATTAGCCTGAGCAAACGTGTGCAGGCCTCCTGATCCTGTCAGAACTTACGCTGCCTTCCAACTACAAACCATGCGCAGCAGCTGACTGAGAGGTCAGAGGCAACACAGGACCTTCAGGATGAATTACTGACACCCTGCAAGACGTGGCATCCAGAAGGTCAATGGCGTAGTTCAGACCATACCTATGCATTCAAGCACATTCAGACAGAATATCCCTCATACTTTTTAGTAGCATAGCACAGCATCTAATATGGCCATTTTGATGCAGCAAGCCTTTGTTTGTGGACGCCAACTTTTCAGGAACCGGAAACTTGGTGTGTGCAACAAATACAAGAAACGATCCCAAAAATAATCCGTCCACGTTAAATAATAAAAGGAAAACAATAAATCTTCACATCGACTCAGAAACTTGTTCAAATGAGTGCAGTAGCTCTACATGTAGAACAGTTCATGGAGCTAAACAGGCTAAGAAACGTGTTAGCAGGAGAATGTGAATACACAGAGCTGTTCACATCTAATCACATTTTCCATTTGTGCATGTTACTGCAAAGTTCTATAAGTGGACTGAATTTAGAAACTGATTTTACAGTTATACTCAAAGAGCTTTATACCAAACAAACCAATAAATCGGTTCACTGCTTATTCTCACCACATTCCACAAGAACCTGGTGGGAAAAAACATATTTGTGTCGTTGGGGGGGGAGGGGAGGGTTTCTATCCTACCATCACAAATGTAAACCTGTAGAATCTGTTAAACATTACTGGGACTTTAACTGGAAGTGCTGGTCACCAGACATGACCAACACTTGGTCATCTCTGACTAACTAGTTACTGTAAGAGTAGCAGTTGCTAGTTGATTTACTCAATTACATTTACTTGAGTAACTATTTTTGAAGAAAAAAAAAGGTACTTTAAGGAGTATTTTTACTATGCTGCACTATTTACTTTTACTTGAGTAATTTCATTCTAAAGTATCAATACTTTTATTGGAGTAAAATTTCTGGATTCTCTACCCACTGAATGAAGAACAAACATGTTTTAACCAGAAAATCCACCAGACACACAGCTGCAGTTTTTGCTAAAGTTTCAAAAGATTTTTTTATTGAAAGAAACTGGTTTGGAAAAATTTTATTTTACCTGATTTTATTATTTTTTGCTACTTATATAAATTGTTGTCACTTTGGTCCTCAAAATACCAAAATTTCCACTTAGCTTTATATTTTGTTCCGTCTGAAGATCTAATTTTTAAATATTAAATTATTAATAATGTGATCGGTTACTCAGTACTTCAGTAGATTTTTTTTTTGACCAAATACGTTTTTACTGGAGTCATTTCTTGGACGGCTACTTTTCACTTTTACTTGAGTTAAAATATGTTGAAGTTGAGCCACTTTTACTTCAGGACCATTTTTGTGTCCTCTGGCCACCTCTGCCCATGGCAATATGATTCTCTAGACTTGAAACCTTAAATAAATATGTGGGCTGAGCAGGAGAGCAGGCAGCCTCAGGATTCTGATCATCATGTGGAGCTTCGACCTTGTGAAATACTGAGCGCTGTCCTGTTGGCTGAGGGAGGATGTACAGAGGGCTAACACAACGGCTCCAGCAATTGCACCACCACTGGTTTAGTAAGAACATGCAGTTTTCACCTACTGAAGAAAGTTACTCAGATTAAAGGTTGGACTTTAATGAATGAACATGTCTCAGCAATATGTGTGTGTATCTGGGGGCGGGGGAGTATTTTAGGATTACAGATGAACCTCGCAGTAAGAAGGCCACCACAATATTCTCCCACTCTCAGCTCCATCAAACCTGATGACAGCGACACAGAGAAGCCGTCTCTAGGCTGCCAACACCTGTTCTAAATCCTTCTGCACCAAGGAGCCTGTTTCATTGCTTCACTCAGTGAACCAACAGAAAGATAACTTGTTACATAAACATCAAAAGCCCCCCGGTCCCGGTGGCACCCACCTCCATCCGCAGCCCTGCCAGTTGCAGGCGAACGGCTTTTCCCCGGTGTGCCTCCTCAGGTGGGCCTTCAGGTGGCTGCTTTTTGTGTACATCTTGTTGCAGCCAGGAAAGGAGCACTTGTGCATTTTAATGAGATCTGCGACGGGATTCTTCTGGAACCTTTGACCTCCAATGAGAATGGCCGACGCCTGGCTGGCAGCGCTCTCCACCAGCCCGAGGGGCTTGGCTGCAATGGGGACTGGCGCAATCCGTACGAACTTGGAGACACCGAGGCTGGGGGATGGCATGATGTGGGGCACCAGGGCAAAAGTCTGTCCCTGGATGTTGACCAGCAGCTGTGCAATTTTGATGTCTGAGACGGGGCCGGGCTGTGAGGGCTGGGCTGCCGGAGTAACAGGGGTCAGCATGGGCTCCTGCTTCACCCGGATGGGCTGAATCTGGACGACGACGGGCGTCCTGCTGCTTGTGGACCTGTCTTCTAATGACGGTTTGTCGGTTGAGGTTTTCTTGGCCCCTGCAACAGATTCCTGAATTGGGTTGACCGATGACGCTTTGCTGACGGGCAAGGCCGCCGTGGCTGGACCAGAGCTGCCGGCGGTGGGGACAGTTTGGTCTGAATGCTTGGCATCTGGCTCCAACTTGAGCTCAGAAGTGGACGCCCTGCAACACTCCAGGCCCCCGTCTAAACCAAAAGTCTCCTCTGGTCCAACGTCAAACCCTTCCCGCTTCACCGTCACCATCTCCATGTTCTCCTCAAGGAATTCTTCAATCTCCTCCAGTGTCGGATGGAACGACCCTAAAAGCTGTTCTGCTGTCTCCACATTTGACCAAGTCAGAAAGTTAAAGTCTTCCTCCTCCACCGGCTCGTGTTTGGACGGCTCGTCTCCCCTCGAGTCCCACTGGAAGGCGTTTAGTGGCTCGGGTGCGGCAGAAACTCCGCTGGTACTTCCTAAGGAGGTCTGGGACAGCAAGTGGTCCAGGATGCTGTCCTGGCTTTCAGCGCTGGAGCTGCTTCCACAGCTGGAGCTGAGCTCCAGCGAATCTGGGCTGGAGCAGGAGCGAGGGCTGGATAGCACACTCACATCGTCGTCTGAAAACGGTGACGGGATCACCTGGTAGGAGCCGAGGTCCGACACCATGTCTAATGGGCTATAGGCTCGTAGAGAACAGCTGAGTGGAAGGGAAGTCTCTCCGCTCGCTGGAGAGTTATCCACCATCCCTGGCCAAACTGCTTCCTCTGGCTGGATTCTGCAGTCTGTTTTTACACAGACCCGAGAGAACTTGTCCTTGGCCGTGGAGATGGGTAGACCAAATAAACTAAGGTAACCAAGGTCACCCTTCCCACTCCAGTGAGAACCTCAAAGCCGTACAGGAAACAATCCAGAGGTGTCCAAGCTGGATGCCGGATTTCTGCAAGGACGAAAAAGCAACATCGAGAAAATGTAACTAAAAGCAATCCACCTCCTCAACATTTCATTATATAGATTTCTGAGAAACAGTTGAATAAGATATATAAAACACTTTATGACATTACTAACACATACGTCGTGATTCAGCTTCAGGTTTATGCTTTGTTACATTATCTCGTTTTCATCAAGGTTCAGAGTTCATGATTCAAGAGATGAATCAGAGAACGTCCCGTCTTCAGTTCGCCAATTCAGACTCAAGAGAAAGGCAACCTGCAGGTCAGTGATACTTTTAAGACTAGTCTTCAAACTTCCCTTTTTGATAAAACTTATTGATAGACAGGTTATCCTGAGCTGTCTCTGTGGTAACGATGCTATGGGTTTAGACTACTGGACTGACCACTTTTCCTTAACCCTGCTACTTTTGTGTTCTTCTGCTGCTCTACAATTTTAATTATTTGGTGATTATTTCAACTGTTAGTTAAGTTTTCTCTTACTGTTTTTCTCTCCAACCGTTTATTGTTGGAGGACGTCGGCTGAGATGAACTATTAAAGTTTCCATATATAAATTAATCCTATTTTAGTTTTCTTTCTGCATTCTGCTCTGTCTTCTCAAACCTCCAGTCGGTCGTGGCAGGTGGCTGCTTGTTCTGGTTCTGCTGGAGTTTTCTTCCTGTTCAAGGGGAGTTTTTCCTCTGCACTGTACATGCTTGGTATGACGGATTGATGTAAAGTCAACGACTTGGTGCAATCTGATGTTTTTTTCTTATATAGCAAACTTTTAAACCAATTTGAACAATGAACTGGACTTGGCACATTTCACCATTAGCATCAGTTGGAATGTATGTGTGGTTGAATTGAAATGACTTCGGTAAATGATGTGTTGTCATTATGCACTGTAAATAAACAGGACAACATACACTTTGTCCTGTTTTCTGATTTATTTAGGACAATACATACACAGTTTAGTTTGAGTCAACTCTTCACTCATGTGAGTTTTCTTCTCAGCTCTTATTCGCATTTATCTAAGTTTTGACAAACTCAGAAAGACTGTTTCAGTGCATTCTTTTAAAACTAACATAAATGAAGTTGACAAAACCTGAAACAAAACATCTGCTTTTTTCCCCCCCAGATGACCAAAAAACAATATTTCATGAGAAAGTTAGGAGGGAAGAGGAACTTTTCACGATCACACTGCGTTCTGTGTTTTTCTCTTCCTCATAGTGTTTTGACTCGCTAACCGCAACGAGTTCAGCATTCAACGTTTTGGTGAGCAGGTTCAAAAATCCTAAGATGATATTAAAATGAATGACAAATGAGACAGGATTGTTCTAAGACGGAGTGGACGGTCTTCTCTGATTCCCATTTTGATCGATATTAATCAGATGATCAGGAATTTCCTGCATAAGTTTTTGTCCAATCTTCAAAAATTGGACTTCACTCGGCCAACATTAAGTTACTGCTTGTCACCAGCATCTCTAGTATTTTCTTTTTTTATTCAGATGGTAGATTATCAGTGTAGATAACACTTAAATCAACTGATTATTGAACATCCAATATCAAGTTGATTTTGGCTACCACTTCGATCCAGTCGTGGAAAATATCTGCAAAGTTGTGCATTTTCTCCAGTCACTCATTTTGCTTTGTTTATTTTTGTTCAAGGTGACATAAAGAATCCAATATTAAAGCTTTTCTATATGAATACAGTTTAATAGGTTCTACTCAGAGGACTGATTCTGGACCAAACTGTAAAGAGCAGCAGTGATAGTGTGTGGCGGCATCATATTCCTATTAATGTCCTACAGTAGGTCTCATAAATAGGCTGCTTTCCTGGAGCGTGGGGGGCTTCGGCCTCCCTCCCCTCGTGTTTCTCTCCGCGCTTCCTTTCCAGGGGCCCCTGCATACTCCGAGTGACCGAAGGTAAACCCGGGATACAGGCAGGCAGGGGGGCGGGAGGGAAACAAGGACGGAAACGGGCCGCCTGGGGGCGACAGAGAGCAGCTGTGCAGGATCACCTGCTCCGCTTGTTTACAGGAGGGCAGCAGTCTGGAGCAGCACGGATCTCTGTCTGTCATGTTTGTACAACAATTTATGTCGAACAATCTGAACTACTACTATTATTATTATTATTATTAGTTTACAGTAAACCCAAATATAACCGATTATTTAAAAAAAAAAAAAAAGAAAAAAGAAGAAGAAATCTTGCATGTTTTTTTTTTTACATGAAGCCTTTTAATCTTTTTCTTCTTTTTTTTTATCTGTATTTGATGCGTCCAGAGAACTGCGGTGCATCATGTAGTTTACAGTTTGGTCCAGAATCAGAACCCTCCTCTTCTCTCCTCTCCTCTCCTCCTTCATGTAAACATGTTTTCATCCAGACAGCAGCAGCAGCAGCATATGGGACCGACAGAAAACGCTCCCCTCACTAAGTTGGATCCGGTCTTACCGTGGTCAGGGTCCGGGTCCGGGGAGACTCCCGGGGCTCTGCCTCATCCCTCTGGGTCGCAGAAGCAGCTGTTTATCCACGCAGGGTTCGCCTATCCACGTAGCGCTGCGGTCCGACCGTCCGCTCTGCTCCCACGGAGTTCCACTATGAGGCTGTCACATGACCGTAGTGGAAACCGAGAGGCTCCCACTGAAGGCTCGTCCCCGCTCCGCGGCTCCATTGGCCGCCAGAGGAGGGGAGCGGGAGGGCGGGTTGTGAGCCTCCGTCACTCCCGTTTCCGCTGCATGGGCTGACATGTGACCAGGAATGAGTCCAGAAGGCAGAGCGCTGCTAGAAGGCCGTGGAAACAGAACACGCCTCCATTCCTGTTACCTGCATGGCCATAATGATGAGTGGGACAGAAAGAGCTGCTGCTGCTGCTGGAGCTAATACTTGAAATGAACTGTGGATTCATAAAAATGAAGTGTGAAAATAAGAAAATCTTTTATTTTAGTACTGACCTGAATGTTTTAGGTAATTTCAACTGACAAGTGTTTGCTGAACCGCAATCAGCTGAATCAGGGAAACATCTAAAACAGGCAGGGCAGCGTGGTGACGAGGACCCAAAGAGAGGTAATGACGGTGGGACGTCGTCTATGGCGAGAGGAAACTGGAGGTGGAGGAGACGTTTGGGCCGAGCAGTAACATTTTCCCATGAACCTCCTGTGACCACAACCAGGAAGGACCGAAACAAGCCTTGTGCCCTGAAGTCTTTCCCTAAACTCCATTTCCTCCATCTGCCTTGCTTAACCAAAGGAGGAAATGGTTAGGGAAAGACTTCTGGACACAAGACTTGTTTTGGTTGAAGGAATGTCCTTCAGGCTTTGGGTTCCACAGACTCTGCTGCTCTACCATAAACGCTACTCTGGCTCCTAGACTCAGAGCTCCTTATGCAACCGGTCTCCAGTAGCCGCTCTAGTACGGGCAGCTACTAGATTTTCCAGTTTTCCAAAAGATTCATGACGGTGGATCAGTCCCAGTAGGGATTGATGGGACACCCCCAATTTGTGGGGGAGGGGAACTGGATGGTGTATTAGTGAGGATCACCCATAGGAGACCGTCCAGGGCTTAAGAGATGTCGGTGGCAACTACAATCTGTAGGGATGCTTTTCAACAGGAATAAGGAAGCTGGTTACAATTGATGGAGATGGAAATAGATAATAATACAGAACAACCTGAATGAAAACCAGTTGTCCAGACAGAAATACTGTAACAAATAAATGAGGCTAAAGACGTCAGAAGTTCCAGAAACCCATAAATTTTGCTAATGCGTCACTCAGCACCGTGTTTAGTCTTTGGTTTTTGTTGAATACGAACCCCAACCTTGATCTGGGATACAAGGGAATGGACTAGAGACAGATTGGACCTGGTAGAACCACTCAGACACCTCACTGCTGAGTGAGGAGGACAAACTGCTCCGAACGATGCCAGAGACTGGGAGAAGGTTGCAGAAGCTGCCCACTAGTTTAGCCACAGGGGATTAGAAGCAGCAGAAAGGACAAAACTGTGAGAAAGAACATTTGTTAGCTTTTGTGTAATGGTTTAGACAAGGGCCTTTTGATTAAGCGTAATTAAATGACTCTTTCAGGTTGACTGCTGAGTTCTGTATCCGTTCGTCTGTGAACAACTAATGTAAAATCATCACATTTGATGTCAATTGGCACCAAATAAATACAAGAAATATAAAATAAGGTGATTAAGTATAGAGCAATGAGTTTATGGGGTCGTGTGTCATCTGGTTAATTATCGTAATCATCTTCAGAAATACATATTACATATAAAATTACAGTTTCTCTCAAAGCAACACTGAGAATCGTTCGCCCCAAAAGTCTATCGTCAAATGAATAGAGGTCAGGACACGGCTTAGATTGTGCTTTGATTCTTTAATCCATCAGGGTTTGGCTCAGCCACTCTGTAAACCCAATCATATTAATAAATAAAAAACTAAGTTACTCCAAGAAGGCGTAAAATGTCGTCACACTTTACATAAAAACACCTGGACAGGCATGTTTAACAGACCGCTGATGTCATGGCAAAAACAAATCCAAACAATGAAACAGAAGTAAAAGGAAGAAGAAAGCAGATAAATCTGCTGCAGGTGAAGGCGTCTGTAAGGCAGTGTGTGTGCATGAGTGCTTATCTGGCACTTCTGGAATAAACACCCAAACTGGAGGAACCTCTGATGATCGACGCGACGGCTCTGCCAGCTTCTCATTTTGGTACAAACTAGACTTTACAAAAAAAGACACAGAAACCTCGTCTTTCATCTAAAGGTGCTTCGTCTTGTGGAAACATCTCCGACCGATCAGGTGGGGCACATGGAGCGCAAATCCAAATAAGGCTGTCACAGTCCGAGGCGACGGCTCATAAGTCTCTGGCGGACGTAAGCGGGGTCCGGCGTTATTCCAGGTCCTGGAGGTTGATGGTGCTTCCTGTGAACTGGGAATTATCAGAGCCGTTGTCCTCTTCCGTCATCACAGAGGGTTCCTGTATGGGAAAAACAACAGGGGTCAACCAGAAGAAAAAAGAAAAAAAAACCCTCAAACATTCTCCATCCATACAGAAAGCCTGACCTTAGAAGTTTTACTAAATTCAACCTTTGGTTCCATTTATTCAGCAAGAAACGTAAACATGTAGGGAAATAATTGGAGACCTGTGGGAGACATGCTAACATGCTAAGCTATGACTCCATTTGCTGTAATGCCAGGAAAGATTTTTACACTAATTACTGAGAAGGGTGTAAATAGTTTGACTTTGTTAATACAAAATTTAAATTACAATTTTTTTTCAGAAAGTGAGGTTTGTTTTAGCAATATTTTATCATCTTCAGAGACATCTGCTTCATTTCCATCCCCTCCCAACCTGAAACTTGTTTTTAAATCACTGTATTTTACGCTTGAGAACCACTAGGTGTCACACTCTCAAGTCCACAATTGTGACTGAACTCGCCTGTAAAATGTTGACAGGTAAGTCGACGGTGAGCTGAGAGTCGGAGGTGGACGGCTGGGAGCTCAGCTGGAAGGCCAGGTCACCATCACTGGCTGGATCGTCCTGCATCAACACACACACACACACACGTTTCAGCATGGTTTCCAACAACAGCTGCAGCCACTGATACGCTCTGAAGTCGATGGTAAGATGAAAAAGAAAGATGGAGCCTAATGGTTCCTGCTGCACAGAATTGATGTTAAGTGATCATCTCAGACCTTGGCAGCAATGTTTTGAAAACATTTTGGACAAACCCGACTTAAACACATCTTTTTATTTTTCCTTTACAGAATGAATTAATGACTGTGTTCCAGACTTTAAATAAATGATGTCTGAAACAGCCCGAGTGGCTGCAGGGTGAATCAGAGGGCATGGGGCAGAAACAGGAAAAGGTTGGATGAAACGGTACACAGGTCTGGAGACTTAAAGCTTTAAACTGCCATGTTCAGCCATTAAACAGAAATCAAAAGATGTGTTTTCCCATTTAATGACCAATATCAGCATGTCTATGAGGAAGAGTGTGGCAGGACCATGCAGGTCAACATTCCTGGACTCACCAGTTCCAAACTTTCATTTGTTAGCTCACTACTGTGTCTTTAAGCTGGGCTATGTAACTTTTAGAATAAAAATTGTTTTTATATGTTTAGACATGGTTGATTGACAGCACTTAAGAACCTCCTCTTGGCTCTGATTGGCTGTTTTTGGTCCAGGGTGGTGCATTTCTTCAGAGGGTGACAGTAACTGATGGAGGAGCTTCATCTATTCACATATTTCTCTCATACTATCCCAACATGGTGACAACTTTAATAAATATGTAAAAAAAAAAAAAAAAAGAATTTAATAAAAGCAACATATTGCAGCTTTTAAAAGCAGTAGAACAATATACAGAGTTGAATCTAATATAAAACTTAATCTCTTAGGGGGCAGAGCAGTTCCATTCAGTTCTATTAGTTTGAGCACCAACAGATACAGTTACAGCCCAATAGAGAGAGGAGACAGAGGTGGGTAGTGCAGGCTGGCAGCTGCAAGGCACGGCGTGTTCAATGACTGGAAAAAAGATTGAATTTTTCACTTTCTGATGGCATGAAACTGTCCCACTGAGCTCCCCAGCTCACGTCATGGTTTGTGTCTGGTTGAAAGCACAGAAGAAGAAAAGCAGCGCCGTGTGCGTAGCAATCTGAGGGAGTGTGTAAACAAACACACTGTGGGCTGGATCTCACCTGCAGCAGCTGAATCTGGACATACTGAGTCCCTGTGACCGGGTCCTGCAGGGTTAGACCCCCACCGGGTGCTACAGGGCCGTCACTGTAACGAGCGCCGGGTACGGTTGCCACAGCAACCTTCGGTGCTTTAGTTTTCCTCTGGCATGAGCCTGAAGTTCCTGGAATGTGGAAGAAGAGTGAAAGGTTAAGGTGCTATAACTCTTCAGTCAGTGGAGGGGAGGTGGAGGTCCTCACCAGCGCCGGCTGAAGAACCCCTCTGCTTCTTCTTCTTGGCAAGCTGGATGGCTCTGTAGTCTGTCCGGGCAGAACCTCCACTGTCCTGAGGGGGAACCAGCACAGAACAATCACTGACTGTTCCCAGCCGGACCCCTGAATCATGAGAGGAAGACGTGAGTAAGTGAACCAGGATGAAGGGTTTCCTCTCACCAGGAAGCTGCTGGGTGACACGGCCAGGTCCAACTCCTTCTGGGGGCTGAAGCCGCCACCGCTGCCGGAACCGGGGAAAACAAACTGAGAAGTGACGACTTTCCCTCCTTCCTGAGGGCCCAGAACCTCCACGCAGCCCAGGAGGTGGCCCGCGCCTCCTTGCACTCCGACCTCCGCCACCTTGGAGGGTGAGGCCAGGAGCTCGGAGACGGGGGCCACCGCCAAGCCGGTGCCGGACTCCACCCCGAGCCCACCGGAGGAGCTGAGCGGGTGCTGCAGTGCCGGGTCTACGGCGGCGCCCACGCCGGCGCCCTGCATGCTCAGGGCGGTGAGGGTGCCCAGAGCCTCTGGGGTGACTGACTGAACGTCGTCCAGGTTGAGCGTGCCTTGGGGAGGGAGGACGTCCCCCACTGTCCCCTCCAGTCCATGCTGGTGGGCCAAGTCGGCACCGGTCGCCATGACGAGTGGTTCCAAAGGCTTGGCCAATGTGGTACCGGCGCTGGCGACAAGCGTGGCGCCCACTGACGACGGGTCAATGGTAAGGATCCCCGAGCTGACCAGGGACAGGTCCATGGTGAAGGAGCCATTGGAGGCGCCTCCAGCCACGGGGATCCCCACCTCGATGCCGGAGGAGGGCGCAACGCCGCCAGGGACCGAGGAGAACAGGGAGCTGAGGTCCAGGCTGGACAGCTGCTCCGCCCCGCCAACGACAGAACCAGCTACTGACGTCGGGGTGGAGCTGATGAGTTCACTGCTGGGAGTCAGGGTGGGTGTGGTCTCCATCTGGCACAGAACATCTGCAGAACAGAGGAAAACAAAACAAAAAAACAATCCAAATGCTGTGAGGAGCACTGGAACTAGGGGTGCAATTCAAATTTTGGCTGATACCAAATTTTTTTTGTCTGAAATATTGCTAAATATAGCAAGAAAGTTGCTGAACTGGCAGCAGTGGGGCGACTATTGTTAAGTGGAGACGTGCAGCGGTTTTCCTGGGTTAGGAGGAACCCTGCTGGGTACCCACCAGGGCTGAGGTGGTGGTGTTTGAGCATGTGGCTCTTCAGGTTGCTGCGGGAGGAGAAGTGCTTGGAACAGTTGGCCACCGGACAGCGAGTCCTCAGGGTGCTGGCGTCTTGTTTATGCTTCTTAGAGTGGATGTATAAGCTGCTGCGGGCTGAGAACTTGGCGTAGCAGCCTGAGGACAGGAAGCAGACATTATGGTTCCTGTGACCAGAGGACACAAAAATTATACTCAAGTAAGAGCAGCACTACAACATATTTTCACTCAAGTAAAAAGTAGCCATTCAAGAAATTACTCAGGTAGGAGTAAATAAGTATTTGGGTAAAAGTCTACGAAAGTACTGAGTAACTGATCAAATTATCAATCATGTAATGTTTAAAAATTATATAATCAGATGGAACAAAATATAAAGTGGAAATTTTAGTATTTTATGTGAATTATTCAGAATAATTCACATAAATAACAAAATCAGTTTCTTTCAATTAAAAAACAAAACTTATGAAACTTTAATGAAAAACTGCAGCTGTGTGTCTGTCTGATACATTTTTGGTTAAAACATGTTTGTTCTTCATTCAGTGGGTAGAAAATCCAGAAATTTTACTCAAGAGCAGCGATACTTCGCTAAAATTACCAAAGTACAGCATAGTAAAACTACTTGTAAAAGTAAATTTTTTCAAAAAAGTTACTCAAGTAAATGTAATTGGGTAAATGTAGCAAGCTACTTCCCAACTCTAGTAACTAGCTGAGGAACATCTGCTGGATAATTCAATGGTCACAATTGCTGAGTCACTTTAAACCACATCCTCTGTCGTAATGGCTGCTAGACGGATAAAGAGTTAGCTGACCTTCTGCGTGGCACTGAAAGGGTTTGGTGCCCAGGTGGGTGATGCTGTGGCCCTTCAGGTGCTCAGCTCTGGTGAAAGACTTCCCACAGCCCTCCTCCGGACAGACAAATCGACGGTCATCGTCATGTTTCCTGATAAAAACCATACAGACAGTTGTTATCGTTTCACACGCCAAGGAGATGGAACTGCTCTGTTCACGTCAGAGGAGAACGGGTTCAGGAAGCTCTCACCGTTTGTGACGGAGCAGCTTGGACATGCTGGTGAAAGACCAACCGCAGCCCTCCGAGTCGCACACAAAGGGCCGCTCACCTGAGGAAACAGCCGCATGGTAACCATGACGACATGTTAAAAGTCTCTTCGGTTGAATCGTTTTTCTGGATACGTCACAAATAAGTTTTGGAAGGTGAAAGTTCTTACGTCCTTTTGCCTTCAGTGTCGTGACCTTTTATTTATTTTGCAGAGATGAATGATAATGCATCCTGATTATTAAAATTATCTACCAACAATCCCTGGCTTTTCTGACCATTTTCATCGTTTTCTGATTGCTTTCATTTTGATTGAGAACTTTGAAAGCACAGTGCGAACAGATCAGAGCATAAAGTGTTACATGTCGCTGGAGTTTGGACTTTAAGGATTCCAATGTTGGACGACAACTTCTTTAATGATCCAACAAGTGAAACATTCTCACTGCAACTGTTCTAAAACTCACTCAGCTGAGACTCAAACCAGACTGGGATTTTAGCACACGAGCTGATCAAGTATGCATGTCGTTATCTGACAGACACATGGGACACACACGCGTGTGTGTGTGTGTGTGTGTGTGTGTGTAATGCCCCTCCAGCTTACCTGTGTGACTCCTCATGTGAATTTTCAGGCGGCAGGCCTTGTCGTAGGTCTTGTCGCAGCCTGGGAAGGTGCAGCTGAACTGGCCCGTTTCTCTGAAGTGAGTGCGATTGTGTGAGAAGAGGGCACTGAAGGTGATGAAGGTTTTCTCGCAGCCTGTACAGGAGAGGAGAGCAGCTGGAGCTTAAAAAACCAGCAGTGCACTGATTGCAGTTTTCTGGCCAATTGACGATTACAGATTTTTTTCAAAAACCTGAGAGGCCGATTTTGATTTTGGCCGATACCGATTCATTTTTTTTGGTCTTAAACGTCGCTAAATTTAGCAAGAAACGCACTGTTTCTGAGTTGGAAACAATGGGGTGACTATTAACTACAAACACAACCTAGTGGGCTGGTCTGCCAGTCAAACCTCTCTAACTTCGGAACAGAAGAGGAGAGTGGATGATTTTTAGACCTTTGCTGATAAGATAAGATCGGAGGAAAAGATCGGCTTCACTTGCAAGTATCGGTCGATCATTGATCTCCCAAAACTAAGGAAATCGGTGACGATAAAGACTCAAGATTGGAGCCACAAGATCAAATATATACACCACCTCTGAGTAGGCCAATCAGAAAACCTTCCTAAACCCTTTTTTTCTGTTTTTGGGAACAACTTCCTGTTGGAAAACTAGCTTTATCCATCTGACCCAGGATGTCCCAAACAGATCTGGAAGTAGCTGAACACTAAAGCGTCTACAGTGAAATCAACATGGCCAGAAAGGATCGACCCTGAGGATCGACTGAAACTTTAAAGGTAAAGTTTAATAATAACAAGGGGAAAATATTAAGCCATCAGTGGATAACAATGTTATCGCCTTGGTGATGGTGGTCCAGGTGAAATTACCTAAGGAACAGTTTATCCAAATATCAGCAATGTATGTATGTATTTGAACCGTCATCTATTCAGAGAAAATTTTCAATGAATCCAAACTTGTGGACTAGCTGAACTGGGTTTTCCTGAGTTCAGCGAAAGTGTTTGTGCCTCATAGTAAATGGCCTTCATGAGCAAAATGAGCATGAGAACTATCGCACAAGTACCTGGGAATTCACACTTGTGGGGCCTCTGTGGTGCAAAGTGGACCCTCTGGTGATTGGCGAGGCGAGTGGCACTGCGGAACTTCTCGTTGCACACCTCGCAGGCGAAGGCGTGGTCCTGCTCGTGGACTTTGACATGAGCCTTCAGGTTGTAGACCGTGGTGAACCTCCTGCCGCAGCCTTCGAACTCGCAGGTGTGCGGCCGCTGCTTGTCGTGGGACTGGAGGTGGCGCTTCAGCTTGTAGGAGGTGGCAAAGGCCCAGCCGCAGCCCTCCACTTTGCACTGGTACGGCCGTGGCTCCTCCGCGTGGTACAGCAGGTGGACCTTCAGCTTCTGGCGAGAGTCAAACGCGGAAGAGCAGCCAGGTTCCGGGCAGGCGAAGGTGGCCGCCGTGTCCTTTTTTGATCTGATCAGGGATAAGGAGTTCAGGTCTTCATTGCTACACCCCCCAATGGGGGCTTTTGGCGATTGAGCAATCAGGTCGGCCTCCGTCACAGCACACAGCACTCCGGCTTCCTGCTTGGCAACAGAACAGGAGTCCAGTGAGGCGCCCAGTTCTGACAAGGAGCAGTCATCCACCAGGGCCAGCTCAGAGTCACTGACAGACACACCAGGCCTGGGCTCTTCCTGCTGACTGGAGCTGGATACTGCCAAGGTGCTGATCTTCCCGATCGATTTAGTACCACTGTCATAATTGAGAAGAACTATATCCTCATGGTCTTTCATGCCTAGATGTTCCTTTAAGCTCACCATGTCATCCTCTTTGTGGACATACCCCTCTGGTGGGGCCGCCAGAGTCAGGACTCCATTCTCAATAGTGACAATAATGCTTTGGTTGTTTATTGTAATGGTCCCGGAAAAGGTCTCCGCGGCAGGCGGACTGCTGGAGGAAGTGACAGGGTGTGATCCGTCCTGCAGTCCCGCTGTCTCGGAGCCGTAGGCTGGTTTCTCCATAGCCTCCACTGCCCCGGAGGTCAGCGCCGCGTCGTGGTCTGGTCGGCCACTGAGCAGCCTGTCGTCACCGTTTTCCGTACAGATCTGCCCACAGAGCTTATCGCCATATTTGTTCGTCAAAACTACATCTTCGACGGTATGATGGTCGCCAGCTGTCTTGGCACTCAGCACAGCGGGATTATCGGCTAATAAACTGAAAACATGCTCTGTCCTCTTCGGTGTTTGCGCGTCAGGACAGCTCAGGATGTCCACGGTCTCGCAGAAGGCGACACCGCCGCTGCCAGCCTCCATGGAGCCGCAGCCCTCCGCTTCCTTACCCTTCACTTTACCCCCGCTGTCGCACGAGCCGTCCGCTCGGTTTCTGCTCGCGGCGACTGCCCCATCCTCTCTGGCGGTGTTAAACACAACATATAATTCCTGTGTTTGTCTGTCAGTTTTCCTCCCCAGGTTCCGGCTTCCCGCCGAAGCATTAAGAATAGCTCCGAGGCTGTCACAGGGAGGCTGCTTCAGAGCGCAGTCCTCACGCTGCTGCCGTAAAACCGGAGAAGGCAACGCCAGCTGCCTCTGCGGCATCGCTTCCGCCTCCCCCTCGAACAGAGGCAGCGCCATTTGCATTACCTCACCGTTTTCCTCATACCGCCACTCCGTTCTGCTAAAGTCGTGCGAGCCTAGAAGGGAGCTGAACACGTTTTCCTTTCCCGCGTTTATCATGTTATGAAGTCCGAGAATCGTTCTGTCCTCGGGTGCAAGGCTGCTGGACGCTGAGACGTGTTTGGTGACGGGAGAACGGGCGAGCTCGCTGCCATTTTCCCCCAGCAGGCGAAACTGCGCTGTCTTTGGCCTAGCGTTGTTGTTACTGTCACTCTGAAGCTCGGGCAGCTCCGGCGGTCCGTCCGCTTCATTTTCGATTGAAATCAATTGCGGTAACGAGGCTACGGTTGACCGAAGGGCAGACGAAGCGGTTCTGTGTAGGGCGCCATGTTGAGAGTGGATGTTTTGGGCATCAGAAAGCCCCTGGATTTCCATCTTGGTATCCCTGTAGCAGCGGCACCGAGAAGGCCCGCCCTAAAAGCCGGAGATGATCCATCCAGACGCAACACGGTTTCTGTCAGGCCGAGTGCCGCGTTCAGGGCCTGTATGGAAATCCCGGGAATTACAGAAACGATTCGAGGAATATTCTTTCACCATACAATGATTATTCCGAAAATAATTGTTTTCTGCTTAAAATATCAAAACAGTACTTTTGTTTTTTTTAAAAATAAACCCAAAGGTGGATTTTTATATTAAGCTAAAGGAATAGATCCGAATGTTATTCGGGTTACTATAAAAATTTGGTTTGGTGCATCTAATTAAAAATTTTTAGGTTTTTACACAGGCAAAATAATTTTTCACCCGGGGTAATAAGTGTATAAGAAACTATTCTGAAAAAAGAAAGTTTAATACAATAGTTTAATTAACTGTAATGTACTATTAAAACGCTTGGTAAATTAGCCATTCCGCCAACATGAGTGTAGTTCCACACTTTCTCCTCTAAGTGGCAGTGTAGCACTAAGAAATGCGCAGATCTCTGCACGAAAACATTAAAAGTAGAATCTCAATAGAATGTCTTGTGACGTACATTAAAATAAGATTGTGAAATACTGATTAGCAAATACTCGGGATCAGATTAATGTTTTATTAAGTGTGTTAAGCAGAAGTAAAAAAAAAAAAAAAAAAAAAGCAACAGAAATAAAAATGGGGAGTATGAAAAAAAAGGTCTGGATCAGGAGAAAACCGGAAGGAATACAGTTCGCCCAATAACCTGCACATTATGTTGACGTGTTTGCAATTGATCTTAATGAGTAAAATATTGTACAGAATTCATTAGACAAGAGAGAAGCACTAAGCAACATTTCTTGGCGGGTTTAATTCAGAATGTTTCCACAGTGCAACAAGCTCAGCATGCTTCGTACAACGTAGCCAATAAATGAAATGAATGATGCAGTGTTGGTCATTACATTAACGCATGCACCTTTGAAGCACATGCTGCTCAGACCTACTCTAGACTTTGTTTTCTACTTATTTTACATATTTTGGGTCATCATGCTGGCAGTTTGTTCAATAATACTGTACAAAACAGCAAAAATAACTAATATAGATCACCCCTGCACAGTGCACAAGTCAAAACATCGGAATGTCGTCTGAAGTCATTTACAGAATGAAAAAACTGAACAGAATCAGAGCCACATACTTGAACATGCAAAATGACAAAGTTCTTGTGTTGTCATATAAAAATAGATTTCCCCCTTGTAGGATTATGACAGAAATAAGGCCACGTATCTATTTTCCTTCTAATATCACAGGTGCTAAAATGATCATACTTTAATAAATTGGTTCCAGTATTTTTGGTCTACTTTCTAGTGCAAATATCTGAGTGCACTAGAAATAGTATAATTTGCAAGTGACTTTTCAGGAAGATTTAGGAGCTTGTTTTAAGTTAATTATTTCTTAATATTGATTTTTAAAAGCACTAGTTCCATTGACAGATTATTTAACTTATAACACATTTTTTCCCTACATTATAAGAGAAATAATCTGCCTTTGAAACTAGAACTTTTACATCAATATTAAGGAATTATTGACTTAAAACAAGTCCCCATATCTTTCAGAAAATGTATTTCCAAGTTAGTTTTGTCTTATTTCAAGTGTACTAAGATACTAGGAATAGAAACTAGACCAAAAATACTTGGTAAGATTTTGTGTTGAACACTGTAGTGAGAGCTAAATGTCGAACATGGAGCGATTAAAGCAAAATGCGCAAAGTCTTGTTTTTATTTATTGCGTGGTGAACCACAGGAGGAAGCACAACCTTTCACAGTAAGAGGAAACCTATCAGAGCGCAGATACACTCAGACATAGTTTTTAATGTTCTATTATCACCACCAGAATTTGGAGAAAGCATTTTCCTATTGGGTCAGGAGCGTCCTGGAGCGTTCCACTCGGATTCTTTTGGGACATTTCCAGTTTCTTTTAAGACAAAAAGAAAACATGTTCTTGTTTTTAGCTCGAAATTTAGTAGACAACTTAATTTTGTTCGACTTTTTAATTGTTCATGTGTTTGTAAAAAAATAAATAAATAAAAACGATCAAAACAGTTCTCTCTTGTAAATGAAATCCTGGATCTTAATGAGACATGTCCAAATAAAATCCATAACAACAGACCTAAATGCAACATTTTAAATTTAAATGTGGGGAAATACAAGTAAAAACTAAATATCAGTAGATTCCTGAAAATTGATAATAAAAAAATTTTTAAAAAAAGGAATAAAAATGGGTCCAGCTTGCCAATGAAATCCCAATAAATTCTAAATAATTTGTAAGAAAAATTTTTTCTCTGTTCACCAGAATATCACTGGATTTAAATGACTTTTCCATTTAATTAATAGTGTTTCAAATAAATAGAATCTTAAAATGAAGCTAAACATTTATCTTATCTGCAGCTAATTTTGATAGAAAAATACAACTCAGAACATCAGAATACCAGTTTATAATACAGCTCAGCTAATAAAGGACGGCGATTCGTTCCGATCTCATAGTAAAGTGTTTTTCATCTGCTTGGCACAAAAAGAGTCTAATTCCGTCTGAGACACTTTGCATGAAATAAATACCCTCTGCTGAAAGCTGCTGATATTAAAGAAGAAAAACTGGAGAGAAAATTCAAGTTGAAACTCTCTCCCAATGTTTGTTCAGACCCATTTAATATGAGTAAAACCTCAAACGGTTTTGATTTTAGACTAATTCTTTTAATTTCTTCCCTCACCAGCTGTGCGTCAAACCATCTGCGTTAATTATTGATTTGAAACCGCCACGCTGACTGGGACTGCTGCGAGAGGCAGTGGGATGCTCAGATACTTCTGGGTCGCAGAAACGCAACAGAACACCTGCAGAAAAATGAACGAAAGGAGAGCAAACAGTGGGAGTTTGTAAATTCACCTGAGGGCTTCACTGCAAGAAACACTGAAACTTTCCAGGTATTTTTGCTCCAGTTTCTACTGCAAATATCTTAGTACAGTTGAAATAAGACACAAATAACTAATAAGTAACTTTTCAGCAAGATATAGGAGCTTGTTTAAGGAAATAATTCCTTAATATTGATTATTTCACTTATAACAAGACATCTTCTCATGTTATGAGTTAAATAATCTAATACTAGTACTTCTTGATCAACATTAAGGTATAATTTACTTAAAGCAAGTTCCTATGACTTGCAAGAATGTTACTAAGACACCTGCAGTAGAAACCAGACCAAAAACACTTACTAAGGTTTAGTGTTTTTGCCGTTTCTGCTTTCATGAGCCCCGTCTATCTGCTCTGCACTGAGCTCTTCAGGGTCACCTAACAAAACATGGAGGCTTTTTCCCCCCTCTAAGCAGTAGCTTGCTTTCCGTGAATAATTCATGGCACCCAACAAAAGCTTGGGGGGGGGGGGGAATCCCCTCTTCTTCTTTCATGGAAAATTGAAGTGAATAAAAGCGGCCCGGATCTGTCCTCCCATCCTCCGCTACACGTGAAGCGTTTTGGTCTGAAACGCTCGACCGACCGGAACCCCGTTCATTTGCAGAACAGCGGAATGTGCTCAAGAGTGCGGCGTCGGCCTCATGCAACATTTATCCCTAATATCCCTCACCGGGCCTAGACAGAGGAGCAGCGGGAAAGAGGTAGGGGGGTTAAAACCTGCTCTCCGATGGGGCCCTGCATCCCTCGCTCTCTGGGGCGGTCGGGGCGTTTGGAAGCGACCTCCCGTCCCGTCCGTGTGGGATTCATTTAGTCTCGCTCTACTTCTACACGGTGACCTGAAAACGGGCGACCCTCACACCGCTGCTGTTCCGGGAAAACGCGCAGGAACAAGATTCGGTTGCTGTTGTATAATGAAACATTTAATCTGTTCCTTTGAGATCTGGGTTGATTAAAAAAAATAAAAAAATCAGAAGAAACGATTACACTGTGACAACAAACTCAGCTGATGCAGAAAGCAGTAAATGAAAAATAGTTATGGTGGAAAGTTTTGTTGTGCTTTGAAAATTTTGACTTGAGTTTTTTTGTTTGTTTTTGTCGTTATATGTATATTAATTCATTAAGTGGATCAGTAATTTCTTCTGTCTTCACACAAACTGACTCGCTAACTTCATTCCAACTGTGTTGAATCATCAGCCCAGCTAAAAACGACAGTATATCGATCTGATTAGCACACCGACTAGAATCATTATGTTTAGTTTTGCACTGATTGCAGTTTTCTGGCCAAATCGCAGATTACCAATATTCAAACAGCTTGACCTGCCAATTCTGATTTTGGCCAATACCAAATTTTTATATATATATATATTTATTTTTTTTTTTGGTCTGAAATGTCGCTAAATATAGCAAGAAAGTCGCTGAGTCTGCAACCGAGGGGTGAGTATTGCTAACTGTAAACGTGCAGACCAGACCAGGTGGGCGGAGCCAACATTGCATGATGGCAATTCTTCTTTCACAGCAAAGAAGAAGAAGACAGCAGTTGATTTTTATATCTTTGCTGAGATAAATAAAATTGGGTTCACATGTAAGTATCTGCTGATTGACAACCTCCAAAAAGTAAGAAATTACCAGGTCCATTGGCAGATTATTTCACTTACAACTATGTTATTAATGAAATAATCTGCCAATGGACGTAGAACTTTTTCATCAACGTTAAATAATTATTTACTTAAAACAAGTTCCTACATCTTCAAGAAAAGTTACTTATAGTTTTTTGGGTTTTTTTCTTATTTCACACGGACTAAGATATTTGCACTAAAAACTATACAAAAATACATGGTGAGATTTTGTGTTTTTGTAGTTTATTAAAAGTGATAAGTGACAAAAGTGTGTTAGATTGGGAAATTATGCCAGGGTGCATTTAAACAACCACTGTTTAATGTTTCGGTTTTTGTTGGGGGGGGTTTGTATAACTCACCTGACTACAAACAATAATGTCTTATTAAAAATATTACTTTATAATTCAAATTGGATATTACAAAAAAACAAAACTGATTTTATATTTACCTATATGAATACAAAGTTTTCTGTTCTGTTAGCATTTAATATTCTTGGGGAGACCGAGATCGATATCCAGTTTTCATTTCTTGATAAATAACACCAGGTTACAAAAAATATTTTTTGGAAGTTGTCTGTGTTTTCTCAACTGAGTTAGGATTATTTTGCACGGCTGAATCCAAAAATGACTCCATTTTTCTCAATCAGGTCAGGATTTTATTCTAGTTTGATTTAGAGAAATCCGATCTCCGACTAATTTGATGATATTTTTGTGACTTTATCAGTTCATTTCTGTTAATATTTCTTATCCGAAAAAGATTTTTGGAGGAAAAAGAAATGTTTTCTAGCAGAGTGTATTAATTAAATGTTACAAACTTGGATTTCCTTGAATTAAATAATAAACAATGGTAAGGGTAAGTACATGTAAATTGAACATTTCGTCTTCATTGTGTAAAATTCTCCGTCTCTTTTCTGTCCTGATGGAGTCTCTCTCCTCCTGCTCTTCACTCATCGATCCAGATTCTCAGCAAACCGATCCATGTCAGAACAAGTCCTGCATTTTGAAGCTCATGTTGCTCCATACTTCAGAAAGGTGACCTGATGGAGCAAAACCAATGTGATTTCTGGATTCAGCTCATCGAAATGACCCTAAAACAGTTGAAGAAAAAAAAACAAAGACAATTTTTTGGCTGTTGACCAGTGTGATATGAACGGAGATAAACCAGCAGCCAGGTGGGACAACGTCTCTCTAAACGATCCTCTCTAGCTTCGATTTTAGCTTGTGTCAAACGTTTGGAACACCCTGAGATGAAACGATCCAGACTAGAACCAGTAGAGGCGTCTCAGGCTCTGCAGGAGTCACCAAAAGACAGCAGCAGCTGCAGACCTGAAGTCTGACGGACATTTAACTGAACAAAATGAATTATTTGAGTTGTGTGAAGCGCTGGCAGAATGTTTCACTTTGTAGGTGCTGAAGAAGTCTGACCTTAAAAAAACAAACCAAAAAAAAAAATGAAATAAAAGTTTTGACGTCCTGCCCTGATACCTCAGATGTAATTGTAGAAAACGGAAAAGAGGAGCCGTTTCTCTTTTAGGCTCAGTTTACTGATTTGGTTTATGCCAACCAACCCTGAAGTTGCACACCTTACACACTCACGCATACACACAGAAGGGGACACACACGCAAACACACACACACACACAAACACACACACGGCCATTTGCTCAAGCTAGCTCCTGCTCTTCACTGCTTGTTGCCCTCAGTCAGGGACGAGTGTTGCTCTGCTTTGCAGTTCCAGTGCTGGTGGGGTCAGAGGTGGGGTCAGAGGTGGGGTCAGAGGTGGCGGGCCTCGGAGGTCGTGCTTCAAACCCCCGGCTCTTCATGTAAGACATCAGCTGATCGGGGATTTCTGCCAGGACGTCCTTAGCCAGCCGGGCCATGCTCAGGACCTGGTTACCCGACCGATCGATGTAGTCGCGGAAAGGAACAAACTGGAATGAAACAATAATAGTAACAACGACCTACTAGCATATTTTAGTGAACTAAAGGCATTTGACAGAAATCGGAGCAAAATGTAAAAGAAATACGTAACTTGTACAGAATGTTTTTCAGCAATCTCCTGTTAAAAAAAAAAGCCAAGAAGTTGCTAACTGACATGTTAGCAACCCAGAGAAAACAGTCCAGCACTTCCTGTTAACCAGGACTTTATTACAGGAGCAGCATGGTGGAAAAGTTGAGTAGTTTTGAAACCCTGATGTTTTAAAGGTTAATTATGCTTTTGACATTGGTAAACATTTGCTAACTATTAAATTCTCTATCAAAATCATGTGTTTTTGCTTCTTTTTTTTTTGACTTACATTTCAGATAAACTAAGTTTTCTCTGTGTAGGAAACATTTCTGAGTTTGAGGATGACAGTGTTTTTCACAATACCGTGAAGAAAATTACAAAAGTGAATAAAAACGATTTTTGTGACTTGCTTGCATTTGCTTTTTACTTCACCAACATGTTTAAAATGGAAGGGGAAAAAAAGCCCTCTACCATGCGTTATCAGTCTTTTTGGACAAAACTCTGTAATTAAATTTATAGCCAAGATCACAAATAAAAGTCTTTCAAAGAATGAAATGAAATATGAATCCAACATAATCCATGTAATCCTCAAACAGGGACAAAAAGAAAACGCATTTGAGTTGCAAAATAATATATTTTTTAAATTGGATAGTTGAAGTCATGATGTTGGAATAACAAAATAGAACTAAAGAAAGGATTTTTTTTTTTCTTTAAACAAACAAATGCGGTGAAAAAGTAAAGTGTGTGAGTTCAGCACCTGGACGATGTCTCTCTCGGCGAGTCGTCCCCTGGAGGACACTCTGACTTCGTCCCCATCCAGCTCCTCCATCGCTGCAAACAACAAACACGGCACAGTACAGGATGCTGCACTGGAACTTTGTTACAAACAAGTGAACATATTGCAGAATTAAAATGACTGTTCTGTCCTCAGGACGAAAACAATACATTAATTTCATCAAAAAAGTCCAAGTCAGTCAGTGAAGACAACAAAAGATAGATATTTCTGTTCCTTACTAATAACCTTTTAACAATAAGAGTGCATTTTAATAACTGTTACATGGCTGCAAATTGGTTTTTTGAATGGTTTTGCTACAAATAACTATAAAAAAACGATTAGGGCAATTATTAGTCCAGTTACTGTTTATGAACACACGGGGGCGCCGCCAGGAATTCTGGACCCCATGACAGAAAACTAAATTGGACCCCACTGTGGAGCTGCTGTCACTATTTCTTGAGTGTATCTGATCCATCAAACAGTTGGCATAAAAGTGTTCTAGTAAAAGCGAGTCCACTTTTTCATCACTATTAATAACACATTCAATGTTATGCAACCTCTTTAAATACAGAGATATAATTATTCAGATACTTTTGTTGTCGTCGAGCAAATTCATGAATTTCCCCCATTGTAGTCAAGCCGTAACAAAATGTCCGGAATGAAACCAGGCTGCTAATCAGTCATAAAAGCAGCCGCAGCGATCAATAAAGACTCCATATTGACGACAAGTCGGCCATCTCCGCATGTAGGAGAATATCCTGCAAAACAACTTTATTAGAGCTAATATGGGGCACAGGAAGGGAAGAGCTCATGAGATCGGAGAAGGATTAGCATAATCAGGTTGTGTAGATTTGCTCATCCACACAGAAGCAGGAAGGTAAGGATGGAGAAAAATGAATGTGATAGGAGGACGGCGAGGCTCAGGACACAGCCAGGACAGAGAGAAGGAAGAGTGCACAGGAAACCAATAGGAACTGAGCCAAGAGGTTTAAAGGGTTTTCAGGCGTGCGGCTCGAGCCACGCCCACCGAGACGAGACACGAAACCTCCTGTTGCCATGACAAACCAAACAGCAGCATTTATGCAAGCTGCATCTTTTTATTCCACTCAGTAAAGCTTAAAGCACCAACTCCCTCACTGGAAATACAATTTAAATGAAGTTTAATGGAGTAATGAAGGAGCTCATCAGTGCGACGCTCCTGAGAATGTTATGGCTTAATGTACAAACGTTGTCAGAAAGAGCAGGAGCTTCTTAAAGAGACAGAGGCCCAATTTCAAGATGCTAAATTGCAACGTCAAATTTCTTTTAAGTTATATTTGATACGTACAGCATTTTTATAACAACTGAATATAACATAGTTACTTAATTGTGCTATAAAAATGGCACAATGTGCCTGGAAAATCCATAACACTTCCCCTCCACTTGCTCTCTCAATAACTGTAAAGCCGGCTCTCTATTGAAAGCACATCATTGTCCCAACATTTAGAGTTACTAAAATCAATCCTACACTCTTGCCTTTCCTCTTCACACCAATGGGGCCCACTCTGGACCTGATTATTAGTTATAAATATTTCCAAGATCTCTGTGACTGATGTCGTCCTTTCTAAACGTTTTTCTTGTATCTTTAAAAGCGTCATTTTCTTTGACAAACTTTGCTAAAGAGATATAATGACAAAGTGCTTTTTTTTTTAAGGACAGTGCAGGCTGTTCATTATTACTCCTTTTTGCCGCTGTCATGTTCTTTTTTGTTGTTGTTTATTTGTTCATTGTGTCAATTTTAGTATGTAAAGCACTTTCAAAGTGCTTCGCTGCTGACATCTGCGATACAAATAAACCTGACTTGGCTTTCTTTCCTTTCTGTTAAATATGACGATTTTCTGCTCTCGGCAAAGGACACATTTAAGATTAGGACAATAAAAAATAGTTTTAACATAGTAAGATATGTTTAATACCCGCTTCAAGGTTGTTGACTCATTCTAATTAACTGAAATGTGCAGATGTTGTAACTTTACAGGTTAGAAGACGAAGTTTGAAGCAGCAGAGAGACGATCAGATGCAGGAAGGGGATGAAAGGGTTAACGGCTGTAGATTTTAAAGGCAGATTCCCACACGGTGCTCTCTGAAGGGCTTTGCTCCAACCTGAGCTGTTCAACCAGGTACACGATTCAGACAGAACTGCGGCTCAGAGAATCTCCACTCACTAGAGGCTCGTGAGAGTCATCTTCTTTTCCACGCCGCGCGTCGGCTTTTGAAGCTCTTCACGCGCCGACAGTCGCCAACTTAGACACACATGAGGCAGCGAAACAATCCGCAAAACCGTCAGGCCGAGCCAAATATAGCACTGAGGAATATATGTAACAGCAACATCCAAATACAGCACTGAGAAAGATTTATGCTCTTTTTTTTTTCAGAAAGTGAGCAGCTTTCAGCTTTTAGAAAATAGCGAAACTGATGACTGAGACAAAGAACTGCGCGAATGTCTTCAGGGATCCTTCATTTGCATTATAAAACCTCTTTGGTAAACGGCGGACGAATTGTATTTGGAATAAGACACTGTAAAAAAAAACAAAAAAACATCTAAAATGCCGGAAGTTGTGGTTGCCAGAATTTCACAGTAAAATTCATATTTATACGGCATTTTACCATAAATTAGAGACTTTTTTTTCTTTTTTACAGTGTATGATTTCCACTAGCTTTACCACGTTTCCTGGTGGCACATGATACTGAAAGGAAACTGGAGCAGAAATCAATCTGTGCACAAATGCAGCTCAAATTGGAGAGTTTTTGTTCCTCAATGCTGCAAGACAGAAAACATCTCTAAATGTCCATGGAAATATGTTTGTTTTTATCTCCCTACATGGCTGACATCTTGTCTGCTCGTGTCTGAACCAGAGCCTCTGTAAAAACCGTGTGGATGATTGACAGTGGGAGCAGCTGAGACATGCTGGCTGGAGGATTTACAGTAGAACGGTGACACATCTAATGATTCTGTCGGCTTTAAGCGGCTGAGAAAGCGCCGTTCACACAGACGAACGCATGCTTACCGTCGAACTCAGCAGGGCCCACTCCCACGATGATGAGAGACATGGGCAGCGACGCTGCCTGTGGAAGGAGCAGAGGGAAGACCGTGTTCAGACCAAAGAAGAAGAAGTTTGCAAAAATTCAACTCAAAAGTGAAATTTAGGTCAAAGTACGTTGTTAAAAGGAAAAATTAATTTTGGTTGTGCGTCTATTAACATGCTACATATGTTTAGGCCTGTCACAATAAGTAATTAATCAGCTAATCGCATGATAAATTAAAATGAGCTCAATAATTTATATTCCAATGATTAATGCTTTTTGAGGCCAATTTGGTTTACAGAGACATCATAATCCATTTTACTTTTGGTTTTGCTTGTAAGTGCTTTTAATTTATTATCTTTGGTTGATGTGTTTTATTTTCAATGTTTACAACATTTTCCATTTCCATATATTTTTTTTTCTTAAATTAAATTTCATTGGTCTTTGAGAGGCTGAACTTACAATATTACTCCATAATCATTATCATACTTGAAAATAGTCTCAAATAGCAATATTATCGTTTATCATAATAATTCATGGAATCGTTTATCATCCAGAAAAATCTGTTATCATGACAGGGCTACATACAAATTATGACGTGGTTAGTTCATTTTACACCGTGTTCCAAATTATTATGCAAATTGGATTAAAGTATCATAAAGATTGATTTTTTTGTGTGCTATTAAAAGTATAGATGGTATTGTGTGTTAGGGCTCTTTGAATCACTATAATTAATTTCAGAGAACTGGGTTGATTCTGGTGAGCTCAATTAAAGGAAATCTACTTAAGAAGGATGTTCCACATTATTAAGCAGGCCACAGGTTTCAAGCAA